>OZ029928.1:5377105-5441030 GCA_964023275.1 Norana najaformis
CAGTGAGAAAGCATCATCTAAGTGAAGGGCTGTCACATTTGTACCCTGTATGACTTCTCTGATTACGCAAAAAAAATCAACTGTTCCGTTTCTCATCTATCAAGACGAATAATAGCAGTTACTTTTCCTTGGTTCATTGAGTGGATTATGGGATTGTGAGTGGTAAGTAGTGTGGTTTCAGTGGAATGGTATTTGTAGTAGGCAGACTGGAAGGGAAGTCACAGGTTGTGGGATGAAAGGTGATTACTCAGACAACTGGCAACCATTTTTTTCCAGGATTTTGAAAATAAAACTGACTGTAAAGATGGGGTGATAGTTTGATAAATCACAAAGGAAAAACAGATGACTTGCTAAGAACAAGGTAAACTATGGCATGAGCAAAAATGGTGGGAAAGCAGCCTTCAGCAAGAGAGAGGTTGACCAAGGATGTGATAAAGGGGGGTCCAATACCTGAAACCATTCTATTAAAGGGGTGGTAGAAATGAGGTTCAAGCCACGCTGGTTGTCAGAGGATAAGAAAATGAGAATGCGAATCTGTCAAGGTTGTTGGATGGAGCAAGCTGAGAACCAGCGGAGGAGAGTTTGAGTATGATAGGCTTTCAGAAGAAGAAATGCTGGAAGAGTTGATTTGCAGGGTCGAGGTCTTGTTAACACAGAAGCACAAGAACTTGTCAGCTAGGGAAGAGTGCAATGAAGAGCTAGGTAATATATTGCATTTGTCACGGTGTAGGATCCTGTTTACCACCTGCCACAACAACCTAACAGAAGAGGAGCATTCAGACACCAAATGAGACATGTATGTGGATTCTGCACTTGTCACAAGTTTATGGACACCATGACACTTGTGCCTAACTAAGAGGAGATGAGAAGGTAAATGATGGGAGCATAGCCAGCACCTCTCTAGCTGGCTGCGCAACCTCTTAGCAATACATTGTCTGTGTGTACCTCATACATAGTTGTGCAGCACGGTAGTATATGGGTAATGCGTTTGTCAATGATCGTGCGCTTGCAGGTTCGACTCCATGTAGTGACCCTGGGCAAGTCGTTCGTGCACACTGTGCCTCGGTCACCAAGCAGTATAATTTGGTACCGACATAAGCTGGGAAGTAAAAGGCCAGTCCTGCAATGCATTGGCCCATGTCCAGGACCTTGGGATTCAACCATTGCCAGCTCATGGGCTACACAAAGGAGATGAGTGCCTCCCCAACGTCTCACTTGAGGGATATGGGTTACTTTACTTTACCTCAGACATGCCAGTAACAATCTCCAAGATTCAACATTACTGGTAAAAGCCCACAAACCACAAGATGTCATCAAGAAGCATAAAAAACAACAATCTCGTCAAGAACTTCCAAAATGCAAGACCAGGCAGAAAAACTGAACCAAGGCTGGACAACATATGTCTGTTATAAGCGACACAATACATCTGTCCTGTTCCCTTGCACCCAGAGTTAGGCCCGGCTTTGTGACGGTAAGGAATCACACTGACTCTGGAACTGATCGCACGTACAGACTAGCAATGGTGCATCACTGATTGGTACAAATTGGGTACTAAAGAAATACTGAGATTAGATTACAGGCAAGTACTAAGTGTATCGTATAGTACTTGTCAATTTGTATAGCACCTCTTAAGAATAAACTACTCGGGGTGCTCAAACATACAATACATAGTGTGGCTAATATTATAAATCTATACATCACACTACACTATACCACTGAAACTCAATGCAAGAAACATGTTAAAATTCAAATAATATATGTATATATATGTACACACACACACACAAACACACACACACAAAGACTAATGCTTTTCCCTGCTAACAATAGTTCCTCAAAAACTGGAGAAGAGCTTAGATTCATAGACAGCTATCAAATCAAGCCCATTGTTTTTATACCTAAGACCTCCACAAAGGAAAGAGCAGCCTTAAGAGAAACCTGAATTCGTCATCACTGACGCATCAAATCCAACAGCCAACAAAACCAGTATTTACATGAAAGCAAGAAATAAGTCAGGCAATTTTCCTCACCCACACAGAGATCACAATCACCTTCACACTTCCACGGACACCCACAGTTTACAAAATGCCAATCGATTCCATTGAACTTACACTTAGCACGGGTAAGCCCACCATCGATAGCAAATGCACCAATCCGTCAAGCACAGCAGCACATTTTCATCGTTATTTGACTTTCAAATGCAGCGACATCGGCCAGCGCAACGCAATCGCCCGAAACATCACACATCCGTATCCATCTAGCACCAGTGAGCAGCAGTATTTCTCCTCCATAACCAGTTAACGGTTGCGCCCGGGAATGAGCTCTCTCGGATAAATCCACTGGAAAACTGACAACGCTCGGATCGACGCACCCACGGCTGGCCGGAATTATGCGCAGTTGGTCCATCGGTCAGTTGGCTATCACGGTCACAAAATCTGGTAGCGTGCATCATCACTTGCAGCTGCCTACGGCCAATCGGATTCATACCTCGTACGCTGGACGGCGTTTCAAGCCACATGATTTGTAATGACACATGTAGTAAATAGCAATCTACCACATATGGGATGCAAGACAACCAGAAGCCATAAATCAGCAAATTGACTGTCAACCGAAGGAGAACGGTTGATGCTGGCCAACCGTTTTTCACAAATTTAACCGATTTTGCGCTCAGCCAGGCACAGGAAACAATGAGCACTGAAAGTGCACATAAATTCACAGCTGGTAAATGCAGAAGCATTGCCAATCAGACAACATTTGCATTTTCATCCTATATATCCAACATCACTCATTGTTACAATATTGATTGTCAAGTGACACCACTGGTGACAATGTAACACACACTATCATGACTGCTACTGCTTGTGTCACTAGCAGGCTCCAAATCATCATCAAAATTTTACAGAAGTGTCCATCATGGTCGTCATCATTATCATTGTCATCATCATCATCAGCATCATCATCGTCATCATCATGGTTTAGCTCACTGTCTTGTAAACACTGCTGCACGTGACCTTTTACAAAATTTTAAACTTACACTGAATCTACACATATTACAATCTTAATTTTGAATTTACACCAAAAAATACATAACATCCATATACTAGATTAGAATATAAAAGTAAATTACTGCTAAATGAAAGCTAAGTGTAATTATAACACAATAAATCTACACAAACCAAACGAGAATCTAAAATAATGCCATAATCAGCACGGTGCAGTGAGATTACTGATTTGGCTTGACTGCAACATTCTTAAGAATTTATGGGCGCAAACGTCCTGAACAGAATGCACAATCACAGACATACATCATCGCCCCGGCCAAAGCCTCAAGAATTTAGTTCCAGCAGACGAAAATGCATCACAGCGGCAAGACCAGAATACAAACACTTTGCCGAAAACGGTGGTTGACATGAATATTAATTTCCCAATAAACAATGACCCAAAGATAATGTCGATGTAGAAATAGCAGTGGCAGTGCTGGTCATGAAACAATGACTTCAAAAGCAATCAGTACCATTATCAGTAAGGTTATGAAAAACGGGATGGAGGAGAGGAAAGAGGAAGAGAAGATCAAGAGACATCTGACCAAAGAAGTTCAGTGTCATGAGAGCATCTGATCTTCATATGAAGCTCAGCCATTCTCTCCCTTCCCTTTGTCTGTCTGTCTATCTGTCTATGTGTGTGAGTCTGCCTGTCTGTGCATCTGCCTGTCTGTCTGTTTCTCTCACCCATTGTACTGCATTTCTAGTTTAGTATTTATCAGTAAATGGTTGCCAGAGCGACATTTCTTCTTATTTAAGCAAACTACGGTTCCCTAAAATAAGGGCATTGATACTCTCTTAGCTTACTGGTATAATCAAAGGAAATTTAAGAGCACAAGTAAACAGTTTATTATAATTGATTTCTAGCCTAGCCTTTTGCTCATAACAACTCACATTTTGCCTGAGTTGAGCAATATTTTCTGCAAGCAATTTTACCAGAAGCGGAAACAATATTATTCTTTCACAATCTTATCAATTCACTTTACTCAATTATTTCTGTTGCTGACCAATCTCGTAGACAAGTCGGACACAATCGATAGATGTTTCGATTCTGGCACGAAACTGTCTTCAAAATCTGATTTTGCGCCAAACAGATTCTGCCTCTTCGATCACTTACCGCATAACCGAACTGTGCTCAAGAAAGTACTGCGATAAATTACGCAGAAATGATTTCCTTTAAAAATCTGCGACTTTTCTGGTCAGCCATCCGCAAGCCATTGGTCTTCTAAAGTAGCACACCCAAAGGCAAATAAATCAAGTCGGTGTCATACCCTCATGAATATTCCACAAAACACAGATCTGTGTTCTCTATACACCACTGAATTTCACAGTATAATACGATACTACAATTGCATGGCCTTAGCTTGATCTCCAAGGCCCTATGGTCCCTACAGGCAATGTTTCCTCTAAGCAGTCTGCCTGTGCCACAGTTTTATGGCTCTGCAAACTACAGAAATGGTCAAACAAAACAATATCATCCAAAACTCTCTTTCTGCAAAGCAAGTTCAGGAACCTGTGCACTGAATTTTGGGCTTCTAAGATGTAGTGTAGCTCACAGTTCCTGTAATGGTATCAACACCAACTTGAAAACAGGTTTGAAGGTAGAGCTGGGCTACAGTGCATCCAGCATATATCTGCTAGGCAGTTAGTTATCTAGACAGTTAATATAGTGCCTTTTAAGCACCTCACAAAAGTGCTGCCCAATCTGTAATGAGTAAGTATATAAATAAATGCTATGATTGGCGGAGCCGCTGTTCAAAACATCTAGCTTTGCTTGAGCCAGTTGAGTGGATCTGTTGAGGATTGTTACTGCACGACTGCCAACTAAGCCTGCAATTTTTGCAGGAATTCAATTTCATAAGATTAGCACACCGGTAATTCAAAACACTGGCTTCCTGTCTTTAACATATCAGATTAAAGATTTCTATACACATTTTGGAGGCAGCTGCGCGTTGCATGTGCCCACCCCCAGGAGCTTTGTCGCCCATTTCCAATTTGGCTGGCTGTAGATCTCTCTGGTAGGTGTTGGGCCAAACTGGCTGTCCTCTGCACAAACCTGTTTGTGACCTTGTCTGGTTTGGTCATCTGGTTGCACAAAGTAGCCCTCCTTCAGATCCAAAACTTCTCTTGGATATCTGCGCTACATGTGTACACATGTATACACACACTTGAACACTGTTCCCTTTTGCAAATTTCTGTAATGCCAATTTTGCCACTGCTGGATTGATGGCACTTCTGAGAAGGCATCTTATAATGGCAGTACATGCCTATAAATGCTCTGAGTGAACGAACAAATACTTGCAAGCATTCTTCCAGCTGAATACACACAAAACTTGTATGAAAAACTTATTGCATCCCTCATACCATATACTCTGCAAATTTTAACTTTCAACACAAACATAACTCTTGCCTAAACTACAGCACTTTCTATGCATAGCATTTTACCAGTTCACAGCACATAGTACTCCTTATTTTCAAGTAAGAATAATAAATATCCAATCAACTAAAGCATTGTGGAGTCAGCATAGACTATCAGTACTTTTACCACAAGAAAGAAGCAAGGATCAGCGTCCAATGTCCAGTGAAGGACAGTAAATCTTCAAGGATATCAGAATGAACTGTTAACAAAATCCAATATACTTCAGGGTAAATGGAAATTAGTTAACAATGGCTTCTCTTGTTAAAATCAAGCTGTCACAAGGGCCTCCTTTGTTATAATCAAGCTGTCCATCCTAGAGCTTTCTCCCATGGGCCAGGGCTTTCCTTTTTCGTAATCACCTTTGTTGCTATGGGCTATTTATTTTAGAACAATTCTAGAACAGTTGGCGCCGGATAATTGTGCGTTTCCGTGGTTCTTACATATAAAATGCCAACAAGCCAAGCTATAAGTGGGACAAGAAGATTGCTGTGGTGCAACAGCCTCCGCCACCCATAAACACGATTCCTAACAGGAACTTAGCAGGTCCTCGCCTCTCCTCATTACCTCATACAGCAAACAGACAACTATTTATCATCTACAAGTGCTTGCAACAACACCAACCTCAGTAAGAAACTGCACAGCTCAGAGCCATGGAACAACAGCCTAGAAACAGCCAGACTGTCTACATATTATAACTGAATTTCACCAAGTACAGCATACTACAATTATTAGGTATTGTTTCTTCAGCCTTGACAGTGCTGTGGCGCTATGTAAATCACCTTATTATTGTCATTATTATTAATATCGTAGAGTCGTGAACTGCCTTCCCTACATATCACTGAATATCACAAAACACAAAAGAGCAGAATACAGTTTGGTATTGTATGGTCAGGAACATTTGGTCTTTTCTAGATATAACTCAGTTACAAAATATACAATGCAGCACAATACAAGACGACATCGTAACGCCACAAATTACTTTACAGTAGCAGATATGGGTGCTAAAGATTTTTCATAGTTCATCACCCACATCTGCTGTTTCTGCTAACCTTCTCCCTAAACTTGAAAACTGGTCTGAATAAGTTGAAAAAAATCACATAACAGTACCCTGCATGAAAATACTTTAATACACTGTAAACTGGATCCAGGTAGCACTCACTACAAACAATATGCATTCTTACAGTAAACCCTTACAATACAATAATGCCACTTGATAACAGTAAGTGCTTAAACATCCCAGTATCAGTTGTCTACTGTTGGGTTTTACATAACAGATACGGGCAGCTAGGCCTGCAAAAGAGAAGCTGCAATAGCCAAATTTCAGTAATAAAACACAGAACACTGACCAAAGCTTACAGACAGAAGCCATCCACCTGCCTGACAAGGGACTCTCACCACATGGTGATAGGTCACTCCTTATGTAATGTAAAATTTACATTGTACCATCAGCCATAACCTACTTTGTTACATTTCACCATCACTGTCAGTCTGTCGCTGTCATTATGCTCTGGAATGTGAACCCAATCACAATGTTGAAAGGTCAAAGCGCCATTGCTCGGTCTGTGTGTTTTGTATTGTCCGATGTATCTGGGCCGTGCCTGACAGTATCAGCAATTATCGCAGTCACACGAGGCTGGAAAAGATCGATAGCTCAGAGATCAAGATGTTCTCTGTGGTAACTGTACAGCTTGGTTTCTGGAGATGGATGACCAGAGCCATTGTGCAACCGTTAGCCAAATCGAAATGGCTCTCCTTAGCCATACAAAGAAGCAAAGACGGAGAGCATCACTAAAGAAAAATCGATAAAACGGGTATGGGCCAAGCATTGGTTAGATGTGCATCCAAAACGAGAATCAACTGTTACCGAGTTGCAGCCATCATAATGGACGGCTCTCGTTCCTGCCCAGTAGAATTGCTAATGCACTCAATCTCCACACGCACCTAACGGAATTACAACTGACACAAACTTTAATGAATTCCTCATCAAACCAGAAAGACCTCTGGCAGAAGCAGAGGAAGTCATCACATAAGTTACACTGGAAACTCTTTATAATGCTGTCTTTGGAAGCCATTTCACGAACCATGCTGTATTGAGGTTGTATTATAAATGAGGTCTTTTTCCAAAGCCAAACTAACTTTGGGATCCATGCATCCAGTCATATTATATAAAATTTCATGTCAGAATGGAGTGTGTTGTAACAAGTTTCAGGTGTATTAGTTATTATTATTATTATTGTTAAATGTTCTTAATGCTATACTAGTGACTCATATATATGTATACCATACAACTTACATAAAAACAATTAAGTTATGTTTACTCAAATTGTATATAAACATAATTCCTGCTTAAAATTTATCTCATTATTTAAATTTTCATTTGGACAGGAAACACCCAATCAATTAAACGCATAACCCTCAAAAATCTCTTTGATAGAAAACTCCAGAACTCGTGCACAGAAACGTTACTCAGCCCATGATGCCTACATGCAACATGCATCTCCAACAATATATTAAATCACAAACTGGAGCATTCAAAAAACCAGCTGTAACAGTCCTGGCCTTGCGAATGCTATTATTCAAACCCGATTTACGTTTTGCTATCCCGAGCATGCTTCGCTCCAATCTGTCACAAAAACCCAATAATGTTCAGCAACTTGTGGACCATAAGCTCAGAACAAAGCCTCAATGTTACACATATCAGAAGCACTTTCCGGGCAATTCCTGGCCACAAAACACGGCCATCCATTCATGTGACAATAATAAACACAGTTAACGTCAACCGGCTATGTTACAAAGCAGAGGCCACCAACCTCATATTACCAACTTGTAATTATTTATCACTGAAATTTCTTCATATCTCACAACTAATAAAATCCAAGGCCAACATTGCTTCAACCTCAGGATAAATCACTGAGTCAGACACATGTTTCTCTCTGCCTCAAACCACGTTGTTTGACGGTCAAAACACAAGTTTCTCTCACCTCAATCAGGGCTTCAAGTCTAAATGAATCAGAAGACTTCCATTACAGTGCTGTCCACATTAATGCTCTAGGCATCAGTCAGGTTTGCTTCAAAGGAAAACTGAATAAACGGTTGTAACCCATTCCATGGAAAAGTCCAGTTGAAATCCGAGAGGTTAGACAGTTCCGGGGTGAGCCACAATGTTCAGCAGGAAAAGGCGCTTTTTCAGTCTTGGCCCGAGTGGTACACACAAAGTGGACAGAACAGGGCAGGAAATTCCAAAGCCTGGGATCAGTCAGTTAGAAAGCCCAAAAGTCCAGCACTGTCTTGGTTCATGGTATGCACCAGACATGTATTTGATACTCAAATATACTGTCAGCATTGTCTTCCTGTAAAATTCATGACTAGATTTAAACTTGCTTGTCTGAACTATGAAAATCCTTAACATGAGCTCTGCTACCTACCTTTAACCACTAATCTCTCTTCATATATCCCTTCCCGCAGCCTTTGATCTTCGGGTACGGGTTTTTTGGCTAAGCCGATGCAGAATTGTCATGGGCTCTGATGCATTCCACAATGCAGTCCCCAAGCAATGGATCGGACTAAATCGAAATGCAAACTCTTCCTTCCTTCAAGAAACATCTCAAAACTCATTATTTCTCACTAGCTTTCAAGCATCTTGATATCTAACTGAAAATCACCCGGTGGCGACTAGCTGCACCTCAGATTCAAATTTCTGAGTGACTTTGTGCACGTTACAAAAGCACATGTAGCCATCCTTGCCAAAAGTACACATTCAGAGGTAGAATATTCCCAACAGAGGGCCCAACACCTTAAAGGTGACACTGGCACATCTGTTTGCTAGTTTTGTAAATCCGTTACTACCTAAACATGATTAGCTACAACCACATGCGCAGTAGGCAGTGGTATGTGCAGTAGGCAGTGGTATGTGCAGTAGGCAGTGGTATGTGCAGTAGGCAGTGGTATGTGCAGTAGGCAGTGGTATGTGCAGTAGGTCATACCAATGATTATGATTGTGGTAACCTGACAAATCAGGGTTACTGACAGACCATGGTTA
Organism: Norana najaformis; assembly: GCA_964023275.1. NCBI lineage: Eukaryota > Metazoa > Annelida > Clitellata > Crassiclitellata > Hormogastridae > Norana > Norana najaformis. The sequence continues at coordinate 5,386,605 of OZ029928.1, forward strand.
TCTGACCAATACTTAGCACAGTCTACCCAATATCTGTATTTAGGCATCTATGAATTGTCCTTTTACCACCTTCAATAACCCACTGCGGAAAATGATTTGTATAGATCAGAACATGCTTTATCAGTCTGTCCCATGACAAGAGAAATCACTGCTGATCTGATCTGCCTAAAGTAGAGATCACAAAAGAACAACAGAAATGTGCAACACTTAGCATAAATCCATGAACCATAATAACAGTAGCAGTGTAATTATGGAAAATTGGTAGAGGCCTGGCCCTGCCAAAATCTGCAAAAGATGGAACCCACTTCTTGACTGAGACAGTATGAAAATTACCGTTTCGAACAATACTATGATTTGCACAAAATGTAAACTTATGATGGATAAGAGTCGACAAATTTCTGACTTTTGTCTTCAAAAATACAAAGTCTGTCATACAGAATGTGCCAACCTGATGTATCAGGGTTACTGACAAATTAGGGTTACTGATAGATAAGGATTTATCTGTTTATGAGTGTGCACCTCTTCTCAAGCAGACTTCAACTTGACCTGAGATCACCTGCTTCAGAAATTCAAACTGTGATTATCGATAGATCATGTTACGACATTTACTGTATAAAACATGCAGCATCACATGAAAAGAGAACGCTGAAACATGGAAGAGACTGAATGACAACACTTCATAGAAGTATAAAAAAACATTAGGTAAAAGCTGATAAGAGGGAATCAGTTCTGCTCTGGTTTTTAACACAACTGAAAAAGCTTCTGAACTGCCTTTAAAACCCACTGCTGCACAATGATGCTATTTTTCCATTGAATTTTTTCCTCAACAATCTTTTTCAGACACTTCTGATAGCAAATATTAGTTTCTCCATCTGTCAGAAGATAAAAATCAGCAGCTTCAGAGAAGAAGCATGTGTATATAATATTTCAAAAAATCTTCTTGACAGCCAAGAGTTAAAGCTTCCAGTCAAATAAGGGCATGCATGTCTGATGCAGAGTGACATAACTCTGTCTGAAACTAGAATGTGAATGCTGTAGCGCTCCCATGGCAAAACTCATTCACTTTCGACAGTAACATTCAAACCCACACTAATCCAGTCGCAGAAACGTGCACTCTAGACGTCAGCGAACAGAGTGGTTTTGGCAGCAGGGCATATCCAATGAGACAGCTGAAACTGGATTGAAAAAATCACCCTGTGCTTAATGGTAACTGTTTCTGCCACCTGCACAGTGACAGAAGGAAGAAACAATGGAAGATGGATCACAGTAGGAAGACAAGTCAGCTTCCTTAACGCGAAGCAGGTAGCTGTCATTAAGCACAGTCCATGGCGTTTATGCTCCAAAGCTCACGAAAAATTCATGGAAATATTTTCTTATTCTCCGTAACACAGTAAATCTGCAACATATATCTCTTCAGCCTATCTCTTATCATTAGATATGCAGTTGAGCTATATAAATATGAAAGAATTAGTGAATTAATAAATATGATTTAAGATTGTTCAACTGCTCGAAGCAGATACGTTTCACTCATCAAATTTGTTTCGCTATGACAACTGTTCAACTGACTACCATGAGCTACCATCAATGCATCGCGTACATGCTTTCATTTCCTCATACTCCCTAGATGGCAGACCTGTACAGCATCCTAATTCAACGGTCTTCACGCAGATAACACTGCTGTTAAAGTCATTAATCGACATAATACAGTAACTCATTTACAGAAGTGTTCATGAAGGGCTTTAAAGCCCTTAACATTTGCCAACATATCTTATTCCTCACCAGCTAACTTCCTGTCAAAAGTCAAGAAAAGGAAACTGACTTTTAGAGAAGTCATTACTGATCTGTGCAGAGGGTAAACATTTTCGACAGAATCACGTAGCCTCAACCCTACTAAGATTTTCACGACCTTATTGTGCAACATAGTTCATCAGCTTTAAAACTTAACAAATGAGAACAGATGGTTAAAATTCTGTATGTTCTCTCATCAATTTCAAGTGTTCCATCAACTGCATATTTGAAGTTTAAACTGTTGTGTTATATACAGCATCATCTGATTGTTCCTTTACAGTCTTTGTATGCATTGCTCTTTGAAAAGTGTGTGGGCATTTTCCTTGTGCAAATAAAGATTACTTACTTACTTACTTTACGAACTATTCTTGCACTACATTAGGCACTGAACTGACGTGACCAATCAAGCTAAAACAATCACTGCCTTCGAGTGCAACGGCAGGTCTCTCTGAACTTACTCAAGAATGTACACATTCGTTGCCTTAAATGCAGCTATCGTTCTCTGAATTAATTTGTTAATGATCTTCTCCCAAAGGATATCAAACTGCTCCAAGCCATTCATTGCCATATTAGCCTAGTGAAAACTGAGAATATCTACAGACCCTGAAAGCTAAAATCCACATACGGCCACTTTATGATTATAAGTACGTCTTGGCCTCCAGCAAACATTCATCCGCGTTCTACATTCAGATTTACTGATTTTGTGCATGTAATAAAGTGTAATTGCTACTTAAAGTAGAATTAAATTTATAAATTTTTAATAATTCCAAAAAATCACAGATAAATTCTCAATAAATTATACAAAAAACATCGATTAGGAAGACAGGCTGAATAAGAAATTTTTTGTTCTGGTCAACAAAACGCCAAAACGTTCTGCTGATCAGTCAGTCAACTACTGAGGCAGATTATCAACAGACTTAAGTTTTAAATCATCCTCTTAAGACACAAAGATCTGCATCTCAAAAACTGTCGGTGGCCAGGACCCTAACCTAGAATCCCGTCGTCAGATATGCACTTGCTCCCAAGTGACACAGAGGAAAAGGTTGAAGCTCTTTGCAAACAGTTTTCTGCAGAGTTTGATCATCCAAAGGGAAACGAAAGTCCACATTCTACTCTCTTTCCTTCTAGCTGGAACTAATCCCTCCTGGAGAGGGGTCAGTCACACAGATCTTTTCTCTCCACTTGCTTCTGTTTCCAGCGTCCTTTAATTTGAGTAGTTTGAGATCCCGTTGCATCAAGTCCCTCCGTCTCTTCCTCTGTCTTCCCCGACTGCGATGTCCAATAATTTCTGCCTTCATAATTCTTTTGATGTAGCTTTCTTCTTCTGCACGCTCCACATGACCACACCATCTTAGTCTGGCCCACACTCTACGTAATCTCTAAGATTATTTCCATTGATGCTACGTAATATTGGACCTTCTCTTGGGTAAAATGGACACTGTCCAGTAAAACTTTATTTGCATAGATTCTTCAGCAAACCATTTCTCCAACACTTCTATATTCAGCAAAAATAAATCTATAGTGAGGAGTCTGTAATGCTATAGCCAGGTTACGCTTCAGCAATTATCACAGTCCCAATACATTATGGGACTGTGACATTTGCAGACACAGACTTGCATCTATACTCACCGAGTGTAGTTACTGGAAGATTGTGGACCTTGATATAACACAGTTCTCAGCATCAATACACAAAATTGTATTGCAATTATTACAGCGACTACTTGGGGAGCTCCCAGCACGAGGTTACATTTAACAGAGCTCCCCGAACCATTGTTTACATATCGTGTGCTAAACTGGAAATCAACAAATTTTTCTGGTCGTGAAACACAGTGGCTGACAGGCTACATTCTTATCTTGTAAGACAGAGCACGCAAGTACGAGTCTTCCCCAATATGGCTAATGTATATATTTGGATATTTATAATAGTACCTTTCACCTATGTGGGATAATTAGACAGTGGAGCTGTGTAAACATAAGAATATAGTTAGACAGCGTTACGATTGGCTGACCTGGTGAATGCGTTCTGTCTCCTTGAGTTTCTCTTCCCAGGTTTTTCCCATTTCCTTCATCAGCTTCTCTGACTCCTCAAGACGTTCACGCAGGTCATCCGACTTCAAACTCTGCAACAACACAAGTATTCATTAATTCATTTATTTAAAGCACTTATTTTGCAAGCAATATCAGTAAATCTGAATCTGAGGTGCAGACGACTGCTTGGTAGTGGCCAAGATGGAGTCATGCAAAGGTCAGAGAAAACAGGGCTTTACAAATGATTTTAATGATGAAAGTGAGTTGGCAAGGCAACTCATACGTGCAATCATATAACCTTTGTGGTATATGACAGCACAAACAAAATACATCACATCACTGTTATAGTTGAAGTAAGACAACATAAATCAGACACTTGTACAGCAGAACTGCTTCAACAAAATTCGTCAAGACATGGACATAAACTATAAAACCTGACTTCTGCAAATCTACAGCCATTTCAACACTTCTAGCACAACATTTATAGTAAAAATAAACATGATATGAAGAAATCAAAATTAACTGGTATATTAAAATGCAATGGTACTTAAAATAAAACAATTTAATGGCCAAAAACTGCATAAAAAATCAAAAAATTCTAATTATATCGGACAAAAATTATGGCATCAGGAACTAGGCAGACATGGGAGCTAACAGTGTGACATATTTCAGAATGACAAGTCAAACATGAGACACCAACATGAGGCAGGGAAAGATCCTCTGTCAACAGCAGGGTCAGAGGAATGGTTCACAGGTTGAAGGATCTATGGGCTGAGGCGCAGACAACAGAAATTGAACATAATTGCAGGATAGATACAGCAAGCAAACAAGTGACAGAAGTGACAAAGAGCTCAGCAGAGACAGAACGTAAGAATTTCAACAGGAACCGAAATCTACAGATCATTCTTGCCTGCGCTTCACTTAGCATCTTCCGAAGCATGTCCACTTCCTCTCTAAGTTCCCGTATGATCCTCGCATTCGGATCTTCATTGACCACAGCATGATTGACGATACGCTTGGCTCGATCAGCGTAACGTAACGTTGACAAAGTCTCTTCGTAATTGTCAGCAGCAGGACTCAGTGTGGCAATCATAACAGTCTTTGAGTTACCTCCGAGGTTGTCCTACACAGCCAACAATAAGGACAAAACGTACAGTATGCTTTATGGAGAGAGGCAGACAATGCAGCAGTGACAAAGATACACAGCAGGAAACTGAGACAGGCATAGTTACCGATACTATTGTCTTTGTGAGGTTCTTAAAAGATGCATTATGAACAGCCAGAAACACACATACATACATGCTGTTCATTAATGAATTTCAAGTAAAGTAAAAGTAGCTTTCCATGTCCCCAATTGGACACAGGTGTCTTCTCTTTGGCCTTCGAGTTGGCAAGAGACAAATTCCCAAATCCTGGACTAGAGGCAAGTGCATTGCAGGACTTGCCATTTTCTTCCCTACCTAGGAGCATAATAAATTAAACTTGTCCAACGAAGAGTGGTCAGCAGATTTGGCGTCATATCCAGATTAAACCAAATGAACTCTTAAACTACCATGTTGCACATAACTGTAAGTACTGCTAAATATTGGTACTTGTAATCAAAATTATTCCTAAAATCTGTTTTTATTTTTGGTTGTTAGGATTTGAAACACAATTTTCATTCAGTAACAAGCATTGCAATTGCGTGGGGCCAAAAGATAATTCTTAAGGTAGCAGATAAAAATTAATGCTCTGTGATCTTTATACATTCAGTCCATTTAGTAAGCTCTTACTGTACAGAGTTCAGTGGTCCATACTTAAATCTACACACAAGAAAAGTTATAATGGAGCAGCTGACATCACAGTAACTGGCCCAATGTTTCTGGTATTGTGTCTCACAAATTCAATTACACCAAACAGGTTACTACTGACGTTATGCAAAAAAAGACAGTCGAAATGAATTTCTCATGTTTAGTTTCTGTGATGATCTCACCTTCAACAGCCACGTCAGGACAGAATCTCTGTATGGAACAAACTTTGCCTTGCTTTTGCCTGCCACCTGGTCAGCCAAGGCTGAGATCACCAGCCCAAGAGTCGTCAGAGACCTGTAATTGTAATTAAATACAACTGCATTTTGAAATTTATATAGTGCCACTTCAAAAGAAACCAATCACAGGTGCTCTCCACGCCTGTCCAAACAATGTTAAATGTCATCAAGAACAGAAAGTTCATCAGTTAGCAAGCAATGCCCTGACAACTGAAAGTCACACATTGACAGGCGCCTGCACATGTACTGAACCCAACAACAACAGATTCCCATCCAGGTCTGACAGACAACACTACGTTCAGGGTTTCTAGACAGCTTCACATCAAGCAGCAGAATCAACAGCAGGCAATGTATTTCACAACTTAATGCTTTCACCAAGCACACCGGCTTCTAGGCACAATCAAGTCTAGGAGTTAAAAATTAAAAACCTAATGTAATTTATTGTCTAGCGACTTCCACTTACATGTGGCATCTAATGCACAAGGCACTGACAGATGACACAGCAAAGTCCAATCACAAATCCTGTCAAATTCCAGACTGACCAAAAACTATAAAGATGCTTGAAGATATTGAGAATAAATCAGAAAAACTATTGCAGCCTCAGAGATGACAGCTTCAGAAAGCATAAAATGAAGGTGTCGAAGATATGAAGACACAGCTGCCGAAACATCATCAGCAAGTGAGGATGCAACTGAATTATATATAACAGCATCCATCCCTACAACCTCTAGCAACCGCCATGTGCTGAGTTATGAGTGACCTATAGCAGTCACAGCATCCAATAACGAGAGAGATCTCAACAATTTCTTACATCCTGACGCCTTCAGGATTTTCACCAGGGCAGGAAAGCAAAGAAAAATACACAACAAACATCATCACCATCCAGCCACTATTTTCTCCAAAACCTCATTAAAACTGCAATGTCATCAGATATCCTCACTTGTCTGATACCGTAACTTTTGCCAAGGCACCACACTGGCTATGTAATTAATTACTACTAATGTATGCAATCTGATCTGATATTTATGTACATGTAACACACATTAAGCCATTATATAAGTCATTACATTCATAGATATGTACATATAATTAATACTACTCCTTTTTCAAACTGCAGTGCGCCAATTAAAGGACGAATCAACAAATCAGTTGGCTAATTATACAAGTTTTTCTTTTAAAAGACAAACCGGACAAAAAGAAAGGCAAGAGATGAGGCAGATGGAAGTCATATCCCACAGTATAGAACAACTTTTTCAGTCAAAACTAAGTCCTGTCAAAAAGGTCAGCTACAGACAGTTCTATTCAGTCCTGTTCTAAGCAAGCTGCATGCATGCTTTGCAATACTAGTGCTGCCAGTGGAAAATTCCCTCGGAAGCAGCATCTCTGCAGCTTGAAACCTGTGTCGAGAACAAAATTTCAACAGTGATGGGGCTCTTAAAAGTGCTACATACTTAAAAAGTGATCTTGTTATTGCACAACGTAATTTTAAGGTGGTTCTTCATGTGGCTCTCAACTAAAGCATTATATGGAGGTTCTATTGTAAATGAACAAAAACACACACATGTGTTTACTCAAAAACATATATGAAAGCTCATTCAGTCACACAGCCACAACCAAAGAGGAAGTATTCGAGCAGTAATGGTATGACGTATCACTGAAAGCCAATACGTAGGTGTGGCAGATTCAGTGAATGGAAGCTATTCAGACGACTCACTTGTTAATATTGCTTCCCTCTTTCAGTCGCTCACCGACAGCCCCTGTTTTCTGCGCTCTTTCGCTTCCAGCCAAGTCCACCAAACTGATCTTACTGACTTTTTCACCAGAAACCTGCCATCAAAACATCATATTCTCCATAATGGGAAATTTCAATTCACAGTAACCCATTACTGTCTTGTATTAATAAACTGCAACGAATGAATGACAATACAAAACAAATGTGAATGGTGCTAAGCAACTGTGCACTGAGGATGCGCTTAAAGTATGCAGGCGCATATACTCCACTGTAATGTCTTGCTGACTATTTTTGCTATTTAGCACAGATACATGAAAGTACATATCGATTTATGCTTGTATGTATGAATGCATGTATATCTGTATGTACTTACCGGTACGTATGTATTTGCATAGGTATATACGTACTTCATGCACATGTATGCATGCATACCTAGGTACATACTACCTAGGTACATACTACTTACATATACATGTATGCATGCATGTAGATATATGTGTACTGTACCAGTACGTATGTACGAACATATGTATGCATCTGGGAGTTTACACAGCACTTTTTAAGAATCTCTCAAAGGTGTAGACATGCTCTCAAAGGCTGCCTTGAGAGGTTGAAGACAGTTTGAAAATGCATGTAAGTATGTACGAATGCACACATGGATGGCACACATAAGAAGAACTGCAACTACAGCTCTGTCTTACCTGTAAGCTGCAGCTGTAAAATGTAAGAAGGAATCGATGTTGATCCTTCTTAGCATTTGGCCCATCTACTTGAAATGGGCTTCCTACACAGTTAGTTCTCTAGACTAATTCATATAGCGTCTTTTAAGTACCTCATAAAAGCGCTGTCTGTGCTCACCTGATTGGTGTTAAAGTTCATTTATAACAAGAAGCCCATCAAAGAGTGCTCAGATAACTGGAAAAGTCATCACTGGAAGGCTCCTGCACGTGCACCGTGCAGCATCTTCTGACAAGAGACACTCCATGCACCTTACATTAACACTTGCAGATATCAGGTCTTTTTTACCGAGGCTGGACTGATAGGGAATGCTTCTGAGCAAATATCTTGAACAGTTGCTATATAACTTCATTAAACAAATGAATGATTTACATATCGGATATCAACCACGCACTTCCAAAAGGTTATGATTTTGACTATAGTTTCACTTGAAGCAACCATCGATTGATGCCTTGCGTTCAAATAAAATAAACGTGTTAGACTTGATGATCTTACTCCAGTTTGGAGGTCAGTCAATGTCTGTGTGAGTATTATGTTGAAAACTGCATGTGAACGACTACTCTCGCTGTTCATATTCGTTGCAGCGACCGTTCGCGACTTGTTGCCTTCACACATCAGAACGTCAATGTCCTGTGGAACAACAGCGAATGCCTCCATTAAAATGCAATCTATTCTACGTAACAAAGCAAATATTGTGGCCTCTCAAATGTACTGTAAAATGCACTGTCTGACCTCAGTATCTGAATGAAATGCACTTTAACTATAATGTAACAAAGCACTTTTATAGCACCTTTTAGGAACCTCACAAAGGCATCCTTACACAGCTATCTAACTGATCTAAACAGATGCGACCTGAGGTAAACAGAGAATGTATGTTGAGGTGAATGTACTCTAACGACACAAACATTAGGATAATATCAGCCATGTAAGAGCTGCTCAGACAACCTTTACAATGCATTGCACTCATTAGTAATGATTTACTGCCGGTCAGTCAAGGCCAGTACAAATGTATAACTTTTGTAATAAATCTTGTGTCCACTGTTCCGTGTATTGATCTGCATGCTGAGAATTCTAACACCATATAACGAGAAAAACACTGCCCTGTTACCTATGTGCAGTGGATGACTGATGTGCAGGAGCCTACAATGCTCCCAATAAGCCCTGCCAGGAGAAATATACTGCAGCGATCACTTGCTGAATCCCTTATTAGACTCATTCACTCAGTCACATAGCTCATTGCTTAAGGCATACTTTCAAATACTCTGCAATTCAAAACCATTCCACCTGATAGTGGTACTACGCTGTAAGGGCGAGAGTGCTTCCGAAGTTTCCCTTGTAAAGGCACTATATAAATGATAAAAGATCTAATGAGCCAGATAAATAATTCCCTGTGATGTCCCACAGCCAGCCTATCAAGTAATTTTCTACTACAACTGTATTTCAACTCTGCACTTAAAACTCAAAACAACATCAGTGCTTTCATTAAACGTAAAAGAAACCAAATGCCTGATAGTTGGTATATAATATGTAAACGCTTCACATGCAATAGCATCTTTATATTTACAACATTACTCTAGTATCAAACAATCATTTTAGTTTCGAAAATGAGATACACAGACCTATACTGAGGCTAGAAGAAAATATTGTTCAACAGTATGACATCCTAACAATTACACCCAGCGAACTGAGGTTTAGTTCTCGTCAATCAAGAACTAATCAATTTATGCTCACTGCTGTTGTCTTGTGATTCTGCTTGCAATCATCATTCAAGAAATTTTTTTAAAAATTACCTAGGTGATCAGTTATCAAAATTAGCACTACAGATTCTATGTGGACCTTTATTGGTTTGTTTTTATTAGACCATGTTAATAAGATGTTCAAATATTTTATTAATGCCTGATGTACGTGTTTATACTGTGCCCCAAGCAACAGGTCAAGCACGTTTTATTATTGCCGAAAGAAAGAAAACCCAGCCTGGCACACTCACCTCAAACGATGAGACAGCAAGTGTTGATAGTCCATCAACGTAAGGACCAAGGATGTTGTGCTCCCTAACTTTTAGGTGATGCTTTCTGAAACATAAAAAGTACAACCGTCATTTAGTTGCCACGGATGACACCATGCGTGAAATGACCAGAGTAATACAACTCATGCCATGCCATAATAAATCGCAACAAAGCAACAAATAGGACAACTCTGAAAAGGTTAAAGGCCAAAGTCATAGAAACACGGCATCACAGCAGAGTTCAAACAGAAACGCCTGAACATTAAAAGATATTGAAACCAGCAATAACAATACACGTTAGATGTCTCCTTATGGTCAAGTCATGGAAGTGCAAGCACAAAATCATCACAACATGTAACGTGACCTTTCATTTAAAGTTGATATTGCCAAGTGGAAAAGTCTCTTATTTCAAACTGAAGTATCTGAATCCTGATGCTGAAAACGGCAACTGAAACTCTGCAACATGAACCGTGAGAGAAATTCAAACCCTTACTCACAGCTTCATCACCTTGCCACAGCACTGGTTGACGGCTGCCTACATTTAACCAAATGACTTCTATATCCATAAAAAACCACCAATCAATTGTCCCTTGGAAGTTAAACTGCATTCTATAGACATAATTCATAAGAAAGGTCAAGCTGATATTTGAGAGGTCAGACATTAGAAGACAGGATACAGGCGGTTGGAAAAGGTGAGTTATGATTCACTGCTCTTTGGAAAGTTTTCTCGATCACTCAAGTGTTTGTCAACTGCTGTTTTGACTAGATGTTAATACTCCAATAGAAGAACATAGTGTGCAAAGGACAGAGTAGCATTTAGAGAATCCCAGAGAAGACATACTTCCAAAGTTTTACAACTGGCCAAACAAAGCAACACCAGGATTGTTCATTCTCACCCTTTAGGATCAAGTAGGTCACGAACTTTCTCGTTGTAGATTTCCATGTAGGATACTTCGACTTTGTAGGAGGTTTCAGGGTCATTGTTGGTCCCAATGTGTTCAAAGAGGGCATCACAGAGTCGAGGTATGATGCCTTTTTGTTCCACTGTTCCCATCATAGAATACGATTTTCCAGACCCTGGTCACAAACATATTACGGTCTTAGTTTTCATTTAAAGTGACAAATACGCATAACAGAAGCTGTAGCATGGTGTAGTGCTCTAAAGGAATTACACAGCGTTTCTTCCCTATATCTATCTACAGTACTAAGAAATGCGCTCAACCTAGCCAACAAGGAAAGAACAGTTTCAAATATTGACAAAGGGCACACAAATGCTCCCAACCCTTAGAATGCGCAGATCCATTACAACACCATTTCAACTGGACACTACCAACTGGAAAAGAACAATTATTTAAAGTTTAAGAAACTTCAGATGGAAATATCATCTCACTAAAATATAAACACAAATCCAAGGTTAGAACAGCAGTACAACCTGCACAGACTGCAGTGAACATGATAAATGTATATATAACAGAATGTCAATAACCATCTGGCCAAGATTTTCAATGAACAGCCTCAGTTTTAATTTTGACCTAAAGGTCAACATTTGGTCGTCTGCCATCTCAGATTGTGCAGTCTACTCTGCTACAGCGTTTCAAAAGAGTCAGCATACAACATTTGGCAGAAATATTTGTGGAGTTGAACCTTAAAGCCAACACTGAAACTATCTGATGTCATTTAAACTACTGATGATCTACATGACCTATGTAAACAAGGCACTGATGATCAGCATCACGGGAGGAACATAAGTCAAAGAGATTTTATCTTTGAAGGCCATCAAATTACTGTTATCATAGAACCAAAGAAATGTCAGGGTTCACAGCCAGCCATTCTTTCTCTGGTTTACCAGCATCCAGTAAACATTTTTTGGCTTCATATCCTTTGGAAACTTGAAGGTATAATAATCAGAAAGATACAGTTCCCAGTTAGGTTTCTATGAAAATTCCAGAGTCCAATAGTCCAAAAGCCAAGAAAGCAAACACAATACAGACAAAATAATTTGCCTGGAAATCACAGTTCAATAAATTTACAGCCAAGGTTTGAATGATGAGAGTAATCTGAGCATTCAAAGCCAGCAGCAAAGTGAGGTTAGCCAATCCGGAAAATGTAAACAGCTTAATGAACTCTGTGTTCCTCCAGGGGCAGCACTGATGACAGCCAACAAAGACGCATGGCACCTTGTCAGGACATGGAACAAAACTGCTAGACAGACGCAGGACGATCGCCAGAAGGAAGGAAGGAAGATGCTAACATGGAAAACATCCTTAGAAGAGTGACTGATTTATCTCCAAGCATTTATCCGCCAGCAAATGAACTGGATATTTCTTCCTATTATCGAGACACAGCGAAGCCCAATCTCAAAGAAGATACAAAAATTTCTAGACAGAAGGATTTGGCTTCCAGAGAGACTGTCTCTTTTGTCACAAACGTGCCATATCTGACCCTACCACGTCCATGACAGACAAGCGGTAATCAGGCAAAAGCAATTCACCAACCCATAAACCTGTAACTTGATAATACACTAATGGTCTTTTACTGTAAATTGATTTCTACACAAAGCTTTAGAACTAGTCTGCTGTGACTCTATGTTCTTGCACAACACAATTTCTTGTGTGTTGTCCAAGAACACAAAGTCGCAGCAGACTAGCTTTACAAACACTAGACCAGCTAGCAATGAAGAAGCAGCAGTGAGTGGTCACGACAGACAGAAGCAGCCGGAAACATAACAAAGTTCCAGCACACATAAAAAACTCCCTATAAAGCTACTCCAGCAGTCATAAAAGTACTCCATTGCCACAAGTTTTTATTATAATAAGGTCAAGTTCTGAAGGTCACTTAAATTTGGGATCTATGTCCCAACCACCTTATATCAGAATCTGTATTATTATGAAGTTAGTTATAAGGATGCTCCAGAGTAACATAATAACAGCCCATCAATTATTATCAATAATAATAATGCCAACACTTTTTGCGGTATGTTTCTGGATGTTGCTGAGGACGAGACCAGATTTTCCAGATACCCTTTAAGGGCTCCAAGCATAATTTTTTTTCCTGAGGGATTACATTTGCCTCGGGTAAAAAGAAAATAATAATAACGATACCAACAAGAGATTAACGTGCCTGGCATCAAACTTTAAGCTAAGCCACGGAAGCTGCATCTACAATGCAGCCATAAAACGACTAATCCAAGGAAACCGTATCTACTCAGGCAATGTCTGTCCACAAATGCGTTTCAGTGGTGGTCTATTGGCTCTTCATCTGGCTGGTGATGACGCTTGCGACTGTCCAGGCACAAGACGCATATGCTCGAAGAGGAAGCCATAAAAACACGAGTCTTGACATCAAATCACAAATCGCAGACCGTAACTGATGAAAACTGATGAAATCCAAAATCCAGCAACAGAGAGGACAATGATAGCAAAAGAATCACATAGAAGTCATAAAACATAACAACAAGTCACTGTAGTCAAATAATCCAATGTCAAAAATTTATACGAAAAAGGTCGTGACAACCATTTTCATTTCCAACAAAGTGCATTACAGATTCTATTTATGCATTGGTTAAGCTGAACATTTTTTAGAACAGTAGTAAGCACTCCTACCAGTCTGGCCGTAAGCAAATATACAAGCATTGTAGCCCTCGAAAGCTCGGGTCAGGAGGTCGCGTCCGAGACAGTTAAACACCTTCTCTTGACCTAAGAGAACAATCAAGCAAAGGTCAACAGCATTATTGGTTTAGCAAATGACTAACAGAGAACCCTAAGACAATACAAGCAGTGTGTGAACCCAGGGACCCGTTCAGTCAAGATGATAAGTAACATGAAGCCCAAATAATCTGTAACCCCAGGGGAAGAAACTCCAGACCCACTGACTCAACGGTCTGTGAATTATAGGTCTCTGCCAGTGGTCCATGGATTTCCACATAAAAGCATCTAGATGTGATTCCACCACCAACCAATAGCAGCCAAAACCAGGTTACCATGAGTTCAATGTTGATACTTTATATTAAGAAATTCTGTGGACTTCTACATAAAATTATTTATGCACATGGGATTCTAAAACTAACCACCAAATTCCTGGCATTATTTCTGACTGGAAAACCCAATGATGGAATGAAGCTAAAATAGGTCAGTATGACTCAATCACTCGACTGTATTATTTCGCATACAGTACGTTGAGGCAATATGTCTGAATTGGAGAAATTGCAAACCAAAGAAAGGACCATATGTAAAACAAAGTGGAATTCAGTCAAAATATAAAATGATAGGAGTCCAGTAATGCCACCAAGTTCAATTTCCAGCGGTATTATATGTACTCAGCCACACACTATGATAATTTTAAACTTGCTGTAGGATGAGCCACTGGTTTATGCCTTTCTGCTCAAATATCAGCCCAAAAGCCATTAGGAAATAACAGTGATTTTTAAAAAATGCAACTCAGAACAGTTTTAAGAGGCACGGTAGCCAACTGGTTAGAGCGCTCGGCTTGTAACATAGCGAGTATGGGTTCAAGCTTCCTCTGAGATAGCTACCGTGTAGGGACCTTCAGTAAGTCCTTCACTCACAACTGCTCTGCACTTCAGATTCAGATTTACAGACCCTGAGTGTGTAATAACTGGAATATAATAATAAAGAAATAAAAATTTTAAGGAACTCTGTCATAAGCACAGAATAATGCATGGCTACAAAACTTATCCCCTACCTCTCTATCTGTCTACCTACATACCCCTTCATCCATGCAAACAGTCATGCATCCATCTACGTATGGGGTCTCACCTATAAATTCTGAATCTATCTTTCAAATAAACAGACAGAAGGAACAATGATGAGCAAGTCTTAAACATGCAAATGCTTAGCACCATCGATTAATCCCTCAGCCTCAGAAAACTGCACAAAGTAAATAAAAAGAAAAATAATTCCGTACAAAACGGTACAAATGCCAGGGTTCAACGAATGATTTCAGGTCGCAGTGACACAAAGAAATTTCACAGCTGCTGCCTACAGCTTTCAACAGGAACTATTTTCCCTTTGTTCACATCTGTTTAAGTGAATCCTAATGGTCTTGGCTGGATGGCTGGAAGGTCTAAAGCAAGCACATCTGTAGACCTTTGACAGGTAAGTTTATTTCTGATAATAAACTTAATAAAACAAAGTCCATTGTTAAAATTTCTCAATAAAACACCATTAAAATGAGTCCATCATTAAAATTCAATGTGATTTTGCAACTGATCACAATAATCTGCTTTCTTGTTGATTCAACTGAGACATAAAAACCTACAAACTGGTGATTCATCACCATCTAATAAAAATCCGTGCATACATTTCCAGTGAACAGTTACATTACACTGTTGCTCGAAAGAGAAAGCAAAGACATACATAATAATGTACAGCAAACAAGTATAAAAACACCCATGAATGATGATAGACAGGCAGACATAGAGAAAGAGACAGAGAAGCAGCCACAGACAGACAGACAAAAACAGCCTAGAGAACCAATAGCAAAGAGAGCAGCAGCTACACGTACATATGGTGGTCAATCGTTACGCAAGCAGAGGGCCGCAGTAGCTATGTCTTCAGAATGACAGCAAATTTCCAGGATTAGACCAACTTATTGATTTCTCAGAAGAACCGGGAGACATGGAAAATACGATGCACAAGATAGTGAAGATGACCACGATGATGGCGCCACCTCCTCATGCTATTTCCGCCCTTCATCCTCCTCATCCTCCTCTGCAGCAGCAGCCTTCATCCAAAACAACAACACTCCTCTGCTCTCCAAACGACAGTCCCAGAAGTTATGAGGCGCACGTCTCTACGGCTCAAATCTCCACTCGGGCGGCAATGGAGGCCACCACAGAAGCCTCGGTGCTTAGAAACGAACCTCATCTAATAATAAAACCCGTTAAACTGCGAGGAACACTTCCAGATTCATCCTCCTTCAGCAGGGATAGTCAAGAAGGCTCAGCAATTATCAAATGACCTGTAATCCACTGGGTAGTCCATCCTTTGCCTAGGGCAACAAGATAGTGGCCGTCCTCCCCTCACAGAGTTTCATCTTCCTCTTTGTGCACATCAACAATAGCTGTCCAAAGCTTCTTCTTCTTACATATGGATCTGATAAACTTTGCCCTATCTTTATATGTCAAGAGTTAGAGCTCTTTCCATGTGGTTGCACTGAAAGTGCCTGCTTATTTTCATCCACAGTATACAATGTATGTATGTATCTGTATATATATATCTGTGCATTTATGTATGTATGTATCTATGTATGTATGTATATATGCATCTATGTATGTATACATGTATGTCTATATGTATGAATGTCTATATGTATGTATGTGTGTATGTATGTATGTATCTCAGCATTTACTGTGTGCCTTTTAAGACCTCTTAAGACCCCAGTATATTCAGTTCGTACTTGTAAACGGTTTACACTCTGAGATAGTATCATTATTACATGCATTATTACGGTGGCGCTACATACGCTTTACGATTAAATCAGATTACAGTAGAATAGATTACATTATTCTTATATATCAAAAAACTACCGGTCAAATTCAATATCAGTCAAATTTCAGTACACAGCTACCAAAACTACATTAACAGATAACAATCTTGACATCGAAATGAAAGTGTAGTCTACGGCCCGATTCCCTCGGGTTAGAGAAATATGACTCATCTACCTAATCAAGCTACAGCATAGTTAATCACTTTGCTGCTAATTAAGGCAGAAACATCAAGCTAATTAATGGCTTGAAATATTTTTGTCTTATTGCGCATCACGTGAAATATGTTCCTAAATTAATTAAATCACCAATTATGAAAATCAGATGCAGACTTGTAATTATCTAAATGAAACTGAATCACTGAAATATGTGTTCAAAAGATCACAAAACGCTAGCTATGCACCCAAGTCAGACATAATGTTGAAAGGTTCAACTTTTGCCTATTACCTTCTCACTCCCACTGTTACTTCTTTCCGGGACATAGCTTAAGTTAACGTAAAGTCTTCAACATCCATCAGCTCTAAAGGTATTAGCGTTAAAAGGGTTTCTTTAGTTTTACGCCAGCCAAAAGACAAATAATGAAATGACACTTTTCACTGCCTTTCCACATTTGGATATCTAACTGCATCATCACCTCATGGCTGACTAACCATGCCTAAGAAAGAATCATAAGTCTGTGGGAATTTGTGTGCGTTAAGTATTTTCGTAATAACAACAACAGCAGCAACAACAACATCCGATTTGCACCGGAAGTTCTCGCAGTCCACTGAAGAAACGTCCGCAGAACGTTCTAGACTAACGCAACTGCTGACTCAGGCACTGGAATAGAGCAACTACTCGTTTTGTCCAACAAGAATAATATTAATAATAATAATAATAATAATAATAACAATAATTTTTCTCTTGAAACAGAAGACAAATATACTCACTAGCATATTTTGGATTGTTGTCTGATATTGACCAGAAACAGTGATCGAACGCAAATGTCTGAAATGGCAGATAACCAGGAAAAAAATTATACAATATCCACAGTATGAACATGCAAAGTAATTCTTTTATTATGTCACTTCAAATTAATAAGTTGCATAGCATTTCTTACTTACTAGGCTGGCTTTATCAATGATACAAGAGTCTTTTAATTCCTAAGGCAGATTTTTGATATGGCAAAATAACTTCTGGGAAGAATTGTGTGCAATCCTCTCTTGTAAGCAAGTTCAACCGGCTCTGATTAGGTACCTAGAAATGCCTCTGTTTTTGCCTTTTCTTAATATTTTAAAATTTCATACAAAGGCAACTGAGGCCAAAGGAGTAGCAAAATTTTTAGGCTCAAATGTAAACTCAGCCTTCATCTGAAAACCTATTCTGCCGTCATAACCTTGTGGAAAGCATGGTGATCTGAGTTTCAGATGCACTGGTGAAATGCTGCTAAGTTAACACTAGACACCACCGCATCTAAGACTGAAAATATGGCTGGCAAGGCATGGTACTCATTCAAGTTACTACACAGCTTTGGATTTGGCAATCAGTCAGCAAATAGTCCCAGAGTTGAAGAATCTTATTCAGTCTAGTTAGACATACCAATTGAACAACATCAATCCAAAATGTGTTTCATCTTCTCTTACAGGTAACATGGCTTACATGCATATGTATGTATAGTTATACGTGTGTATTTCTATTTATGAATATGCAATGGTAAATTCCACATGATGTACTGGGAATCAAACTTCGGACACTGATACAAAATGCAACGCTGCAAATACGTAATCATAGCCAAAACCAAAAGCCAGGAAATCTGGAGACCTTAGAGCCAAGGCAGTTAGTAATTCAAGGCTTCTACAAACCGTCCTGTCTTTCAGATGCTATCGACTGTGTGATAAATTCCGCGAAGCAATTCCGCCAAAAGCAGAGACAATCTGCTGGAGCCAGTTACAACACTTGGTTTATTATTTCCTGGCAGCAGGTTGCCAGCAGGCGCTGAATAAAATACGCAATAAATCTGCTCAGCAACTGCTGCAGGGCCTCTGCCATAAAGCAGCGACCATTTGAAAGGGTGACTTCGTAGCCATGGTTGGCCTAATGAAATCAACTGAATGGTCAAATTGTGGACAGGTTTCTTTCAAGATTCATGAGGAAAACTAGATCCATGCTGATGCTTTCTGGCTTATTCCACTGACCTATCTGCAAAGATATGCAATTCTCTCAATCTCCAAGCAACCATTTCGAATAAGACGCCAAAAACATTTGCTGAGCGGATTCGCCCGAAAATCGATAGCGACTCTTGCCATAAACAGGAAGCCAGGCAAGCATAAGAAAATGATAACTGACTGCAATCTCTGTACCAACCCATCTTTCACTGGATAATGAGATTTGAAGCAAACAGACTGTATCATCTTGCACTAGCACAGCCATTAGGAACCCAAGCTAATGTACAGCCACAGAAATACTAGATATTTTGTTTTCCATGTGCTACTCCTCAAGGTTGTACAGTAGGGAATAAAACAGTTACAGCAATTCAGACAGATGGATAAGAACGACATTACCTCTAAGCTAAAAATTCACTGCATAAATTTTCTGCACTGAAAGACCTTTTTGGATGATCATTTCTTAACCATTTTTTGCAGTGCATGGAGTTGCAAAACTTCTATGCAGCCAAGCAGCTCATAAGAAATATTGGATATGAAGAAAACACAGAAGACTCTGCATATCTCAGCATTTTCCATATACTGACCAGACTTATATTTTGAAAAACTGGGACACTTCGTTTAAAATTTAGTGACCTTACAACTGACAATAAGAGGGCATGACCAGGGCATTCCCCAGATGCCAATCCAAAAGTTTTAACTTGTTTTAACAATTGTAGAAGTAAACACAGAAAGACTGCTCTGGTTAAACATTAACAAGTCATCATGACGTCATCATAATATATTTTTTAATCTGTGGCAATGGCTCTGTATAATGTCTGTGACATTTCCAAAGAAAACATATAAATTTATGTTGATTTATAGCAAACACGTTTAAATATTTAAGACAGTGTTGAAAAACTTATATAATGCTTTTCAAGTAGCTCACAAGAATGCTGTCATGGCCACCTAGAGGTAACACATAATTATTGAACATTCAAACTGGTACATATCTAAACTTTATCAAAAGTCGTTGGGACAGCAACAAAAACATCTGGACAATCCTGGAAATCTGGACGTCTGGTCAGTCTACTCTACTAACAACAGTCCTCGTAGTCTGGTCAAGGGGAGTTCAAACTCCCTTTCAGCTGATGTGTAAACAAGAGAACAGCAGTGCTCTAGACGACTTTTCTTGTATGTTACAAAGCTCCATGACAAATGGTCAGTTTCAGAACACAACGCACAAGGACTCAAGTGTGGACGCACAGCAGGACAAAGCAATCATCGACCATGCCATCCGAATGACTGTTGAATTGGAAACAAATGGATACGGTGGAGCTCAGTGGCAGTGCAATGAAGCCATAATCAGATGGGCTCTCTCTCTCTCTCTCTCTCTCTCTCTCTCTCTCTCTCTCTGTACTTCCTCCCCATGATTCAACATGCTTATCATCCTTAAATTGTTTCTGTTTCACTCAAAAATGAACTCTTGGAAATGACTGGATAGGCATAGGTGTACAGATGCCTTGTGCATTTTAATGGTGCTATAGCAGTTACACAATTAGATTCCTCCCTACTTCCCTCTGTCTTTCTCTTGCTCAGTGCCAATCTCAATTTTCATATTACACTGTATACAATGCTTTCTATTCGTCTATATTTCTGCCTCTAGTGGTATTATGAATTATGATAAGATTGCCTTGTATATTTAGAGTCAAATGAGTGAAGTAACCACATACAAGACTTTAAAATCCAATCAACAGACAGTTAGAAAAAGTGAGCTCAGAAAGACAAGTGCTACAACATCAATATCCTTACTACATATAAACTCACTGAAATCAACATCAAGAGTTCAATGACAAGATCGAGCAAATGTCTGAAGCCTTGGCCTTGCTCCCACTGTCTGTCTGCCTGCCTGTGTTTCTGCTCTTCTATATCTGCCTGCCTGCCTGCCTGTTTGTCTGCCCGTCTATGTCTGTCTGCCTGTGTCTCTCAACCTGTCTTGGAACGAACACTTGGGAGTTGATGTAAGAGTTCAATTTATACAGCAAATTTCCAAAGTAAAGCAGTAGTAGTAGCTGATGATGATGATGAGTTCTCTGCCCAAAGGCAAGTCCACTGGCTTTATGCCACCTGGGGATGAGATGAGTGAGGTGGTTTCCCGTTGCCTTCCTCACAGACAACTGTGGGTGAGCAACTTATCCAAGGTCACTACGCAGTGGCCTAAGGCAGATTTGAACCCATGACCCTCCGGTTACGAGGTACAGACTATACCATTACACCACCATGTCCCATTCTGATATTGCTCACAAACATTACTGACTGATACTTCCATTCCTAGGTTTCACCTCAACCAAAATCCACATTAAATTTCACAAAGTATGCAACACTTGCAGTTCACATGGTTAAAAGCACATACTGTAATCGTAATCTCGAGATTTCTGCAGTGCCAAACGAAAGCCACGTCACGGGGACCAGTTTATTCACAGGTGCTCGGTCAAAACAAAATCAACAGGCAAAAGTGTTTGGTTCCAGGTGAAGATCCAAGAGTCAGGGTGAGAGTCAGGCAATTATGGTGGTGGGTGATGTTTGGGATTGGAGCAGAAAGAGGGATAAGAGGACGAAGTGGAGTCAGGATAGTCACAAGAGAGTCTCTTCTCAAAGTTCTTCATTATTTGACTTGAATCTATGTATACACAGAATATCTTTGTTCATATATAGCTGGCTGCATTCACTCCAATTCCAAAGCCTTCACTGGATCTGCATTATAATCTGATGACCAAACTCACTCCCTTTCCACCCGCACTACCAGCACAGGATCGAAGCTGCAGCCTCAAATGTTGTATATGCGTATACAGTTTCCTTATGTTTAACTAATCTATCACTCCACTTCGGCAATGTTTGGAAATCACTCCTTCGAATTTTAAAGCACTCATTTCCTCAAACAAAAAGCCTACTTCCTCCAGCAATCAATACAATATACATACAAAGCATGTATACTTATATATATATACTTATATACATGTACATACATACATATATATTTACATGCTTTAGTTCTGTGTAAATGTCCTAATACATACACATACATACACATATATACAGAATAAAGCATTTCTGATGCCACAAAACTGGAGTTGGAAAACATGGAGGACTGAAGTCTCAACCACTGACAGAATAAAGAATTTCTGTTGCCACAAAACTGGAGTAGGAAATTTTAAACTCTCTGAAAAATGGAAAACAGTCTAAGGACATAAATATTAATATCAATAGAATTATTATATAGGCATTTTAGTTCCAAGGCCCTTAAAGCCTTAACTGTCATGGGCTTGTTCAGCAGGTTGCACATGTATGTGTAGCATTGCATTATGCCTACAGATGTTCCTAATTTCACATTCACAGGATCTGTCAGACCAGACTCCCAGGATGTAGGTCATATGGAGGACAAAATTCTGTCTTACTTCATTGACTGACCTTGCTACACATGAAAGATTTCTCTTGGTTTGATCTTAAAATGATAAAGCACACAGCATATAAAGAAGCATCTCGTGTAGTTCTCGATCAGGACTGAACCAATTCTGTGGACTCTGGTCAAAGTGAGCAATGTTCATTCCTGTCAAGTGCCTTGGTTCAACTGCTGCAAATGAACCAGTCTCTGCTCCACAGTTTCCTCGTATCACAAACTCTGGATGGAAATTTATTGGTTGCGCTGTGTGCGCGCGTGTGTGTATTTGCATGTGTGTGTGTGTGCGTGTTTGCAGGAATCTATCATTGTGACTTTCTAGTTATCTGAGCGCTGTTTGCTTACTGATTAACTTTTTGTTCCTAATTAATGAACTTTTGCACCAGGCTAGTGTGGACAATGCTTTGTGAGGCACTTTAAAGGTGCTATATTAAGTGTCTAGAAAGATCAATATATAGACAGCAGATAAACAGATATATACACATGTATACACAATACATACATATATACATAAATACAAATTAACTATCCAGAATAAGGGGTCCAGCCTGCCATATCTGCTTCTGTGGTCAAAGGAAGACCGCTTCAGAACCCAGACAACAAACAAGTTACAAAAACTTATAAATTCCCGGCTTTAAATGAACATATCAAGAACTGAACTTAATCAAGGTGGCTGTTGCAAATTTTTCTATATGTAATTTATATTACATTATTATATTACATTACCACACCTTTTAATGTGATCTTCTCAAACTGTTTCCACTTTACAGCAATGCGCAGTGAAGCGTTCGTGCATTTATTAAACACCATTCTTAGCACACGGCAATCACAAGCACTCTGACGCGTATACCTTGAAGTGGTGCTTTATAAATTTTTTATTACGATTACAATTACAAGTAAGGTAAGGCAATGTAAGGTATTTGACCATTTGTTACACACGATGAACATGCAGATATCAATCCAAACATTTGTAAAATGTGTGAAAACAGCTTTTCATTGGTCCATAAGTTTTTACGTCTTTCCAGCAGAAATTGCAAGCATGATAAACCAAACAACAGCCTAAAAACGGTCAACATTTTCTAAAGCAGGCTTAGCAAATGATGTGAAAACGAAAGACGAGAATGAAGCCAATTCTAGCACAACAACCTCTAATGCAACGCTCTAAGTAATTTCAGGAAATTGCTCTGCAGGCTCAGACTGGAGCGAAACAGTTTAACAGAACCTCTGAACGTTGATATAATGCAGTAGTCGCACAGCTGGGCAGCTCATCATTTTATTGCACGGCTTAGAAACAGCTACTTTTGCTCTTCATAAAGTATGCACCTGGAAGATTATAGCGTCATATCTAAATTCCTGTCGTAAACACCCAAATAAGTCTTAGAACTGAGAAAATAATACTTCACAGCCTGAGAAAGCAATCGGAAGATCATCCGAATAAAGGGTCCATTCCTTACTTCAAATTTTGTTCTCTAATCTGCAGATGTTCTTTCATTCAAATAACCAGCCAAACAACACTTTATAAAGAAAAGTGAGCTATTCACAATTAAAAGACAATCTCAATGTAATACCTTACAGATTAACAATTACCTCACATAAAGTAACGTAACTTGACACTCGTATAGGCAAAATTACCCCATGTAAAGTGATGTGTCAACACATTTATATAGCATTATTTCAAGACAGTGCATCAGCAACACAGCCACCCCAGCCTGCTGTACACACTAAAGAGTAATGTTTCAAAATGGCAGACACTAAAACAACCACAACACTTTTCACCAATCATCTCTTAATAAAGCCCAGCAATTGTAGGCTGAGACCAGCCTTATTGTACACCTGCAGATTATAGCAGAAGTTGTGTAATAACGAAGTATTTTATATGGAGGTTCCAGTATACGTATGCTGCTGGAACTCTTGCTGTAACAGATTACATATGCATTTTGCAGCAGCATTTTGTAGTCAGTACTTATAAGTAAATAATCACGTTCTTTGCGTGGCTGCTGGCAGTCAACAGATGGCGGATAGGTCAAAAGACTTTGTTCTCAAAGGCACAAGGGATGTAGTTTGCGTGCATGCACGTGTGCATGCAAAAGCAAGAACATTGGCAAAAACTATTGTTACTCCAGGCCATCCACTCTGCTCCATCAGTGCATGCAAAGCGAATACAAATCAGATCATTCCGAATCTGTCAGCAGCAATTCATTTCTCTACGGGAGACGAAACATCAACAATGAACGGTCGTGTGCCACTGGCACATACAATGCCTCCTGGGCCTTTTGCCTATTCCCGTTTCAGCAGCATCGGTACTGAACAGGTAGACACCCAATTAACATCTAGGATCCTGGTCAAGTACGTGCCACTAACAAACACAACATCCAAAAAAGTCCATTATTCCACATCAGAATGGAAGGCTTATTTAAACTGAAAAATACTATAATTGCATGAAGCTAATGAAGAATTTGTCTTGTCTTTAGGAATCTTCGATCAGAAGTTGGGCTGCACCATGAACTGTCCATCTACAGATGTTTCTATCTTCAGTTGTCCTCAGTAACTGACTCATAGTTAATCCTGTCCAAGACCTTATGTCCTCAATCCAGGCTGTTCAAGGCATTCCACGTGCTTGATGCTGTACCCTGCATTATTTCTTTCTCCAAACAGTCTCCATTTTTCCTCATAATATGAAGAACTGACTCGATGTAATTACAACTTGGCAATAAATAAACAATTATCATTAGCATATCATACTATATCATTTTTGCTTCTGACTAAGGTTTAGATTAATGCAAGAATATCTACAAATGTTAAACTGCGAAATGAACTTGACAGTACCTTTGAATTTTTGGAGCACGGTGCTGGAACGACTTCACTGCTGTTAATGAAAAACATAAGACAAATTTAACAGTTGCTGTCAAATTAAGTCTCCCTAAAATTCAGTCAAACCATGTGACTACAGAACTCAAAAAGGGCCTGCCTCCACTGCACATCACAGGAGATGACGAAAGTAAGACACCTGAATGAATGAATGAATGACATTCAGCCTTCAAAGTCCAACTCTGTCTCTTTTTGTCTTTCTTTAGAAGACTGGGAAGAAATCAAGTACTGCTTGAACAGACAACTGTGGCAGGAGAAGAGGAATCAGAGGAAAGGTGGTAAAAAAAACACAATCAGTTTTATAATATGTACTGTATAATATGTGTCATCATTATTGCCATCATCAACAACATGACCCCCACCACCACTATTACTGCCACCACTATCATCACCACCACCTAGACATTGGCCTCTATCTGGTGCCCGTCTTTGCCAACAAGAGTCATAACCAGTCACTATCCTGATTTCATTTCAAGTCAAGCCCTACAACCAGACAGTTAATGTGGCTTTTAAGATACTGAGAACAAACTGTCTGGTCCAGGACATACCAACCGCGCACAGTCACCAGACAACTGACATTTCAGAATTTCTATGCAAGCAGAGCCACGTACTCAATATTTTTCAAAATTAGTATTTCTTTTGTCATCTGCAAGCATTAGACCTACAGACTGCTGAAACTGTTACACATTTAAGTTCAGTAACTTCACAGTTTTGACCTTGATGCTGCATTTCCAGGAATCTGTCTCTCCACAGCGTAATTCTGTACCAAAGAGATTTTCATTTATTACCACAAGAAAGTAACGAACTCAAAACACTTAACCGTCCAGTGTAAATTATCTTGCTAACCTCTACACACAGATGTAGTTTCATATTCACAGACGTGCTGTATGCACTTAACTTCTTATTCGTAACCCCCTAACACCCCTGGATTTGACCATTAGTGAGCTTTCTTGGTGCCTGTTATTACCGGACGTACTTTTACAGTATACAAGCACAGTTGAGTCTGGTTGTATTATGGTTTTAAGGAACTGCACCAATGAAGTTTATCCATTACACCTACAACTACACTGGTGACTCCTTCTAACAAGATTCATATAAAACACCAATTCTAATAACATGGTCAAGAACTTGGATAACAAATTTAGCTTGCCTGCAGAAAATGACCTCATTATGACAAAACCTTGTGATAAGGCATTTCTTGAAATCATTCCCAAAGACAGCATTACAAAGAGGTTCTGGTGTAGCAGAAGTTAAATCTTCAAGTAATGTCCCTTAATACAGTCTTGCCGGGAGTGTAAACACACTTGTAGCCCTCTTGGCAGGATCAGTTAAATGTAATCCTATGGGCATTCCCCACAAATCCTAATAAGAACAGTGCTAACAACATAATCTTTGCTTTGGGTCTATGTCCACAACGATAGGGTCTACCTGTAGTACAGTACAGGCCATGAAATGCATTCCAGTGGAGTTTATGTAAACTTTTACTCAGAGGGAGAATAAAAGCCTAGGTAAACAATAAGATGATGAAATGAGCAAATCAAGCACAACAAGAGACAACTCAGAATAAAGGACTGCTAGGAAATTCAAACCAACAAGAACAACAATTCCCAAGACAACAATCTGTGCACTGATATTCAGTGAACAAACAGGACGAAAGCTTAGGCAAAATTACCAACACATCCAAACAATGTTAACAATGTGGTTCCGGGTTGAGATCTTTCCCTGATAAATTTACTAGCATTTGATTGCGGCCAGACGCTGTGTACACTCCGCTCCAGAATGTGTTGTATCGGATGATGTTTCCATCAGGACTGCACTATCATTCTCGAACGCCGGCTATTGATTTTGCCCAAATCTCTTTCCATAATCCTACCCCTGCTCCACCCACGCAGCCAATGTTGACGCAGAGTTGCGCTCCCGATATCTGACTAATTGTTCCTGAAGTCCACGCCGAACACTTCCTGGAATGGATTCAGAATTTTGCCAGAGTCGCCATCTGCCGTTGGCTATAGCTGTGCTTGGTCAACAGGGCGGTCACCTTCAGCTGGACAATCAGATGCCCGATTGGAGCTTGCGGCCATGTTAGCTTTCCGATGTGCAGTAATAAAGCCTGGTCCGTTTGAACTCAACACCGGCAGACAATAGGACTACGACAATAAGTCTGTTTCATATGCACAGCAGATCCGTGCAGGCGCTGGACAAATCCTATGCTAATCTGATCACGAATTGGTTGATGACTTATTACCAGGAATTTGAGACCAATGACATTATAAGAAACATTGTACTTACTGTCACCCACTCTTCAGCTGATATGAATTGAAGTATGAGAACCTTACAGTTAAACTTGGCATGAAAACATGTTGACATGTGTTAAAATACATTCTCAAAGTAATTATGACAGGGCACTGTTTTCACAGACTCCAAGAGACTGCAGACATTCGTTAATCTATATGCTTCACTGATTCACTCTCAACTGCACCCCCCATTCCGCACACTCTATGGCTTCACAGGTCATGAGCCCATGGCTAATACAGCAATCTTCTTAACATAATCATTATGATTCTTTGGCCAGGTTTCGATTATATGATTCAGCGCCCCAATTCCACGCTTCTGGCAGGTACCCAGGCCTCCAGGTACCTGCTAATAGGCCTACTGACCAATCGGACTTTGGTTGGACTTCTCCATAGAATCAAGAATTTTGACTATGGGTTCACTTGAAGCCTTGAGCATTATGATAATCTCAGATTAGATTAGACTACATTTACAAACTCTGCCCTTGCAACACACCAAGTCAAATGCCGACACTGACAGAAGTCATCATGTTTCAAACAGTAAAAAAACTAAATCTAATTGATGTATTAATATTAAAACATAAATCATGTATTATCAATAAAAGTAATGACAAACACACAAAGAACAAGGAACAATGTTTTCTCTCAGTTTCAATTTAAAACAAAACCTATTTTGTAAACAAATTATCCGACAAAGAGGTTTAGGGTAATAATTTAAGAAAACCTGACAAACTGTTTACTTTGGATTATGACAGAAATTTATAAATAAAAGTTTACAGAAAAGGAGAGGGACAGAATAGCATTGCACCTGGCATGGCCACGCTTCGAGCAGCATGCCACTAGAAGAAGAAAATTACAGTATCATGCTGACTGCATTGAGTTTGGATTAATAAAACAGCAAAGAGAAGTTTAAAAGTACTTAGATTGAAAAAAAACACAAATACATGTATGTATGTATACATTAATTCATAGATTGATTCATTCAGAGCATTTATATAGCACCAATTCACGACATCCACCCAGATGTGCAAGTGTGTTGCCATTTAGAAAAACTTACAAAGGCATAGAGCCAAAAGAATGTACTGGTTTTTGTAAGAAATCACACAAAGGCGTAACTTCCAACACCTTTTTAGCAGCCTTAAAAAGGCGTAGATCCAAAAAGACTGGAAATAAGTCACAGTTAGGCACATGATATTGATCGCAATGGATCGCCAACAGTGCATCTGTCCTCGTTACAAAACGTAACCAGTGTAATATCATGTGTTTCCTTAACAATGATTTATCATCGGCTGCCCAGGCCTTGTCAGCGACATGATCATCACCTGGCTGCAATGCCACTTAAATAAATCTTCATGAACAAGCTCTGAGCTAAGTACACGTATACACCTTAGCCAAGCATCAACATCAGTGGCAGGAGCAGTTCGCACATCTAGATGGATGATGGGTCTTTATCTTCTGCTACTGGGTCCGACTGCTGGCCAGCATCTACGGTGTTCAGGACAGCCTTATTGATTGATTGGAAATGTCTGCATTTGGGGAGAGCTACCCTGGTCGATGAACTAGTCAAATCCCGCCTCTGCTTGTCTGCCTCCATCTCTGCATGTCTGTATCTCTAGCTACGGTAGTTGTCTCATTGTTTCCTTTGTAAGTTGTTGTCTTCGTCCGACCCTCTCCTCCTCTCCTCTGCCTGTTTTTCTTGTTCAGTTTCAGCCTTTCTGTCTCTCCTGTCTGCCTGTCTTTGTCTGCTGCTGTCTTCCACCCTTGGCATTTCTCTCCTGTCTTTGTCTCCTTCTGTCCGTCTCTTTCTACCTTGTTTCATTTCGGGCGGCGGCTGCAGCCACAGACCATGAAAGGCTTCCCTTTGTTGGGCAGATGTTCAGACCGCACAAGCGGCGGCGACAGACTTACCCAACCTCATATATGTGCGCTAAATACGGCTGGCGAGTGAGCGACCGGGCAGGGCAAGCGAGCGGTCTCTACTGTGCACTGCTGGCAGTGTGTCCGTACTAAGGTCATGACAGAAGAAAATGCTAATGGCGACTGAATACGACTGGGTGGTCAGCAAAAACAGTGAATATCTCTCACAACAGCACAATGGACCATTGCAACCCAAGTAGAAGGAAAAGGCATAGGAACGAAAACTGCTTTTAGGAATATAGCAATACAATGGCTTCATGATCATTTTCAGGCTCTTGCTGGCTCACTGGCTGGCAACTGTTACACGTTCAACTTTTCCCTGACTGGCAGACTTTCCCATAACTGCATTTCTATGTGGGCCTCACATTAACTGAGCATTTTTTCTGTTAGGTTCTGCATTTCCATTATCAATGAACCGATGTAAAGCCACAGGAGTTGAAGAAAGGCAGTCTTTTCGAGGCCAGTCCACACTGCCACTTAAAAACCTAAACAGGAAACAGAAGAGTTCTTTGTCCAGGTCTGTAATATGCGTTTATTGAAGACTCTACTTATAGAAAGCACTAAAGATGCACATAACATAAACACCTTCCTAAAGAGCGAACAAAAACAAATTATGGTTAAACAGAGAAAAATCCAAAACTAAAGATTTCCTTAAGAAAAGAAAACACAAAGTTCTACGATTCCTCGCTCAGCCTATGGACATATGGCGTGTTAACAAATGCATTACTTACTTACTTACTGCCAATGACACTTATGAGATGAAGATGCATCTCCTGACTAAGAGACAATGCTCCTGTGTCTAAAATGACTAGCACCGTTATCATAACGCACAAATCAACAATCAACACCAAGTGAATCACAGTTTAAATCAGAGATGAATCCAAAGCACCATCATCAGTGAAAACTATCTTGACACACTTTCAAAATGTATTAAGCAGCCAGTGCAACGTGTAACCTTTGGTTATATACCTAATATCAGTGAAGATGATACCAGGTAGGAGGAAATTTTTGAAAAGTGGACCAAATAGAAAGCACTGTCACTACAGACGATAAAGGAAAAGTCACTACGTTGACCTCTGCAAACACAGACTTGTAAGTATGAGAAAACGATGCCTGGCAGCACTAGAACTGTGTTATCTCATAGTGGAAAATAAACATCCAACAGCCCACAAACATACATCAGAATGCTGACAAAAGGATGGAGAAGATCCGAGCAGCAAGGCCTGCTTTCCAATCTGTATGTACACAAAGATATGCCACAAAGCATACAGAGCATGAAAGTGTATCAGACATGGCCAAGTATTACCATGTGTTAACTAGCCTGGCTTGTTTAATTAAAAACTAAGTCCCCTCTCTTTTTGATCCACAATCTTATCTGCCGGCCATTTGTTACAAGTCCTAACTGGATAAAATGTCTTCTCTGTATTCTGTCTTTTCTGCTGGGTCTCTAACTCCCGTTGAAACGCCCAGTAGTCTCTCTTTACGGTAGGGCAAAATGTTCACTTAGAAGTAGTGGCTCACTACAAACACATGTAGAATGTAAGGACGGTGACCAACCATACTACTTTATAGTTTCTATCGTTGCAGTAGCTCAGAGATATCACTTGGATACAATCAATCTGAGATCTCTTATGTTGCCACAATAAAATACTCCAGGTATCAATCAATGGTTGCTGTTCCTGATGTGTTGGAAAGCTGCGTCTGTAATTTAAATTTACATGAGAGGAGAGGCAAACTGGCCGTCACAAAGGCTTCAACGGAAATAATCCAGAACAAAAGAAGTTTGCCATTGCCAAGGTCAACACATGTGCAACTATCAGATGCCGTCTTGAAAGTCTTAAGAGTATAATTAGTTAAAGTTTACAACAACTAATGAACAATAACAAAATGTATTCATGATATTGTGGTCCTGATGGAGTCTGTGGCCCTGGTGATCTTACAAGCTTAAGGCAGTCTGTAGCTTTAATGCCTTTATGGCAATCCGTCGTCCTGACCTTAATGCACTTGGTTCTGCTGCCCCTTGTGACCGTATTGCCCTTTCTGGTCCTGTCTCTTGTGATCATGAATCCACTGTTGACCTTGTGGCCTCAATATCACTTGTGGCATACCAGTTAGATAAAGTGAACTGCAAAAGGCTGACATTGGAAAAGTTCATGGCAAACTGTACCCTCACAGCCAACTGATTTTCATTTCAAAGGCAAGAGAAATCTGCAGACAAGGCAAATAAACATGTTCTACACAAGTCTCAATTAATCAGTTGCTCAGTCGGCAGTTGGTAAGAGGAAATACCAGGCCAATCATGTGGACCTGGCATTAAACTCTGATGCACGGGAGTCACTTTGGAGTCATGCAAATTCGAATCAAGGACCAACAGGAGTTATAAACTTAAAGGAAAAATTGGAGTAAAGTTCTGCTCTAACTAAAGTCGTGAAATACTAATTATAACATCCCGGATACTAAAAAGTATGCTCATAAATGGACAGACATGACTAATAACCAGATTCATTAAAAAGCTTGGTCAAAGAAAAGATGTTAAACCTGTTTGCTCTACAGATGGTAAATCACAAGATAAATCAGTCACTTGCTCTATAAATGCAGCTCAAGTACATAAAAGAACTTCATAAACTGGCAATCCTAGGATAGGCTGAAGAATCTTTACTCTAAGCACAGGTATGAAAATAGCTATGCAATCAGTTTTTGATATGACTCACATGATTAGGCAACAAACTATCAGTGAAGGAGAACCCATCAAGACCAAAATACCAGACACAGAGGTTAAAGGTCAGCACACTGCAGTTGTAAATGTAACAGAACACCTGTATAGCACCTTTAAGAATCTCTCAACAGCACTCAGTGTATGGCTGTCAGTTAGAGGGAAAAAGGTAAGATGCCTTTAAAGCTGTAGAATATGGTCACCACACCGTGCTGTAACATTTTCAAACCATAATGAAAAAGTGCCACCGAGAGGAAAATAAATGCAGCTCACAATGACACCACAGTCCAAACCAATGTTGTTTTCTCACTCAAAAGCCTCTGCTTATCTAGACAACTCAGTCTGTATACAGATCTTCAGCATGTCTGGTCTGATCACGTCTGCTGTCCCAGGACTTTGGACTACCAAGTACAGCACTTGCCTGTAGTGGAGAAAGAGTATAGGGCTACATGAAAGCTCTGACAGATTCATGGTCACCCTTGGCTGAGTTCTGGGTGCCACCCACACAGAGACACGTCTGTAACGAGTGGAACTGAAACGGTTTGGAGAGTGAGATGAAGGACTGTTGATGAAAGGATGAAAGATTGACAAAATTTAAAAGGGAACTCTTGTGTAGTTAAAATATGTTGTTAATACTATTATTATTACTATCATTATTATTATTATTTTGTATTTTTTATGCGTGCAAGGTCAGTAAATCTGAATCTTTGCTATGGACATAGAACAGAATTTCTTCGTGTAGAACTGTTTGGCTAGGAAAGATGTAAGTAGGCTATGATTTGTTGAATTTGTTTAAATGATTTTGATGAACATTTGATAGGCTGGTGAACAGAAATGTTCATATTTTACAGGCTGTACCTTCATGGCTGTATATAATATGTTGTAGCCTGGCAGTCTGTGTTGGTAAAATAAAAAAGTCTAACAAATATCTGTTCATTCGTGACATTATACCCACTCAGTCAGCTCATTTAAAATGAGCAGCTGAGTGGCTAAAACAATATTTACTGCAAATTGTTCAAGAGCATCACCACAAATTTCCTGAGCAGACTTGAATCAAATACTGAATAACAGTATGAAATGTCAACGCACTGAAGACCGATAAAGTTATGAAACACCTTAGCTCAAGGCTTACAAATTTTTGAATGGACTTGAAATTTGTTGATTTACTATTTTATTACAGGGAAATAATACTGACAGTTTAAGTCATACTAAAATACATAATTTATTATGCTTTTGTACTGATTCTCGTTTGTTTGCAATACAGATGTATAATAACATATACCAAATATCTTTGATCAACTTGTGTAAATGTTGTTCCTAAAGGCTGTTCAAAATGGCTGAAATTTTCACCATTTTATTTTTTAATAGACGAAATGTAATGATGGGTTCCAACATGGAATTTTAAAGAAAAATATTTTTTGGACCACTCTAAAGTACATTTATAATAATGGCAACACAAAAAACATGCATTATCAAGTTCTGTTGATGCATTATGATCGCATTATTAAAGTTCACATGGCTGCCATGTAATGCAGACTATTGAAGCTGACTCAGCTGCATGGAAACCTATTGTCAATTCTCGTGTTTTGCTTAACCCATTTAGCCTATCAAGCGTTTAGAGAATACCGCACAGCTAGCAGAATCCACATGGGTGCAGCATCACAACCATAACTGGAACTATTCTAATAATACTACATGTAAATAAGAAAATCTTATTTGGACACAAAATGCTTAGCATTGAAATTTTGGACTCACCAAACCCAAATAGTCCTAATATTATATATCAAAATAGTATCTGGACATAAAATACAAAGCATTACAATTTGTGACTTGCCAAAACCATAATCCTAATATTAAAAAGCTACATAGTATTCAGATATAAAATACATGGTATTATATTTTTGGACTCACCAAGCGCAAATAGTCCTACTATTAAATAACTAAATAGTATTCAGATACAAAATACCTAAACTTCTAATATTATTCTAACACAGGACCTATAGAATATAGGAAACATACCGTATACTGAATATAAACTTTTGAAATAGAGAAAAAAATTCTCGTCTGATACAAAAAAATGTTAGAATCAACATATTTACTTTTTTAAACCTTAATAACAGCCCAGTATCTAGCATTCAACAGAAAATGTAAAACTAAAGAATGCATGCAGCACATTCAAATCTTAAAACACTAAAAACTGCAAAAGCAAGCCAATGCAGGACCTCTGACAGGCATAAGTGCATGTGATGATATCCACAAGCAGCCTTTCCCCATAAAAACTTGGAATGCCAGTCGTGGAATTTGTGTGGCACTTCTCTGATGCAGCGGTACAGATCTTGCCTTATATCCACTCAAGGACTATAAGTAAGATTGACAGACGGAATCTTGAAGTGAGTTCCTCAATAGGTCTTCTGCGTAATGACTCCATTCAATGTTTGCAGAAGGTTGGTCCTATGACACTGACAATGAAAGAATCACAGACTGTAGGGTAACAGCTCTGTTTGAATTGTAAATAAGATGATTCAATTTCCACCACTGCACAAACGCAGAACATCTGACAGCGTGGAGCCGATTCTCAAATAAACCCAAAGAAAATCCAAAAACAAACAGGTTAACATTAGTTGTCGCACCTCAGCAAATGATTCAACCACGTCAACTGTCACCGAACTGCAAATATAAGAACCGGAAAGATAGCAGCATAATGTGTTCACTTATATAATCAAGATCAGCCAAAATGCTGAGGAGTTTGGTGCTTAGAGACACAGCACAGGATCAAAGACAAGAAGCCTCAAATGCAAGATACAAGGAGAAAATCAATGACGTGACAGGTCTTCTTATCACAGAGTTGCATCTGTTTCCAGCCAATAAGCACGCGCATATAGACAAAACCTTTGCATTCTGTGTCGTGTTTGAAGTGTTATTGATCGAAATCATTATAAGAAACATATCAAATTTTTACAGCACAGCAACACTGCTTTAAAGTCATTTTCACAATTTAACAGCCAACAAATTTATTTTGGACTAATCAGCATTTCCAAAAATTTAGAAGTCATTTTAACATACATTAAATAAGAGTGCATAGAATCTCCTGAAGAAGATTCTGGACTGCCATGCAGCATTTTTAGGAATCACTTGCCAGCTAAATCCTGAACTTTGTCAAAACCAGCTTTCGTTCATCGATAATTTTTACAAAGTTCTCATATAAAAGCAACTTACGTCTCTTTCATTCCAATCAACGGATTGTATAGAATTGTTTGACTGTTTTCCATGTCAACAACACACTTGGTTCCAAGTTCCATTTCTACAAACAAAAGAATACTAATTTACATTTCCTTAATCAAGCATCTATATTAAAACTACATAAATGTCTAAAAATGTGTATATAAATCCACTTCATACTGCATGCTAGTAATTATAAGTTACATATGTATGCATGTATGACATTGTATGTATCCATGCTTCTTAACATTTATGTCACACCTTTGAAGTGCCTCTTGAAAGCACTGGAGCATGACTATCAAGCAGTTCTAAAAACGTGTACTTAAGTTTAGATTTAAAAATTCTGTTAAAGAAATGCCTTAATTTTTTAACTTGTTCTCACACTAAAATGACTTCTCTTGTACTAGAGGATAATTCTATACAATAAACAGTTAGATAAGACTGACATAAAGCGTAGTCCTTGGAAACAAAGCGACATAACAAAGTGATAAACAAATTCAAGGTGTTGAGTCTTATCTTTAGTAGTCGAGGCCGTGACAAACTTAAAAGGAGAAACAAAATTTGTTAAATAGCAATTCCAACAGAAGTGAAACAACCTGCAGCAGAGTAGAGTTGACTAACTTGGAGGTCAACGACTGCATAAAATCTAAATACTTTTGGCTTCAGGAACCATTAACTTGTAATAATGAAGTCTAGCTGCCTGATTCTATGAGGTTCTTTAAAGCAATTGAAAGAGCGTTATTCATTTATCACTTAGCCTTTCAAGCATCTACTGTTACATGAGAATTTATGACTGCCAACTAAAAATATCACAATAAATGTAACTTTATACATAAGGACATGACTCAGTCTCTGCCTCATGAACCAGGAAAGAAGTGAAGTAGCGATCAAGTTCAAAAGACACAGCAACAGTCGTTAAACTCAAGCAGAATTAAGGATGTATGAATGTATCCAAAAAAAGTATATAGCGCATTTTAAGAACCTCACAAAGGTGCTGCAGCAAGACTATCAAGCAGTTCCAAAAAGGTGCATCCTAAGATGGGCCGAAAATGTTTCATGAGCCGTTAGAGGAGGAAGAGTTCAAATTGTCAGAGGAAGACTGTTCCAGAAGTGTATAACGAAAACAACAGTATCAGAACCATTACATTTGCTGGTTACAGGATCAGTATAGGCTAGAGTTATAGCCAACAAGGCATGCAACAAACGTCACAGTTGAACCATATTTTATTCAGGCATGGTTTCCAAAATTCTTTCCCACTGTCCGTCATAATCAACTTCATCTCCCCACTTTCAATTCTGTAACGCTGCTAAAAGGTAAAAGTAACACGCTTGTCTATTCGCCAATATGAAACGCATTCCTGTGAATCGTTGGGCTGAGGTACAAATGTGACCCCAGCAATGTGACCAACCACAGGATATCTGTTTTAACCTCCAATACTCATTCACGACCCAACAAAAGACAGAGGGCTGTGTGGGTTCCAGTTGACACACTGTAATATTCAAATAGTTCCTTCCTACAATTAATGTTTAACACCTGTGGATCTGGTGAAGCGCTTCACAGAAGCTCTTCAGAAGATTACACAAATATTGGAAAACTGGTACATAATAATACTGTTAACTGATCTAATGAGCCACAGGCAAGTCTACTGTCTGCAAAGGCAAACAATTTATAAAAACTCAGTCCTAAGTTGATCAATTCTTTTATAAATTGTACTACTGTCTTACATCTAATTAATAACCAACTAATAAACTAATTTTTTTTAAACTACCTACCTTCATAATTAAGTCAATATGATGAGAATTGATAATTTTAGATTCCATTTGGAAATAATATGATAAGACTATGGAAAACTGATTGAACCAGACTGGGACCATATGCTAATAGTATGTCAGACGTAATTTTACATGGTGGTTGGCAGAACTGATTTCCAGTTGAATCTACTCTGTCTCCATTTAAAACAACATGCTTGTTCATGCAGCCAATGCACAGGCATGCATGATACGTACTAGTGAATATGAAACCAGTTTATTTTTTATGCCTATAAGCCATCAAGAAGGCATTCTGTACAAGAATGGAACTCTTATTTTATAAATTTCTACCATAAAATCAATGTTTTGAGCTCTAATATTGGTCACTATTCTACCTTGCTACAATCAAATCACCTAACTAAACTACACATGGTCCATGCTAAGTATACTGAAATTGCCAACCTCGGGCTATCAATTTCCAGTAGTTTTATTCTCAGATCACTGATTATATTTATTGAACATGTATTATTGTTCATTTCACCAGCACCACCCTCATATTGCCAACTGCAATATTGTTTTCACCATCATTATATAGTCTAATAAACGAGGGCAGAGTGAATCCTTGAATCTCCAAAACAAATTTCAAAAAATCCTCGAAATAGATAAGAGCGACCCAGATTCCCAAAAATTAAGAAGATATTGTTTCAGGGCTGTTTTAAGGTCATCGTAGGCCCTAGGCACTCTCCCATTCGTAGGCCTCAACTGCCAACTCTGCATTAGAGCTACACACATTCACATTATTTCTTGACATCTATCTTCCCTTGCACTACTTTCAATTTAAAATGACTTAATGCGAGAAATGACATCTAAGGACATTATATGTGATTTTGCTAATGCAAAGAGCCGCAAAGTTAGCATAATGTAGCACAGCTTAACTTAAAGTGTTTCAATATGAACTTTAAAGTTATTAAATTTGTATTTCCTTTTTCTATTTTCGTGGTCAATCAATAAATTTATTTTTTTTCAATATCTCATTTTTGACTTTCGTAGGCCCCTATAAAGTTCGTAGGCCCTAGGCACAGCGCCTACTGTGCCTAATGGATAAGACGGCCCTGTAATGTTTGTATGGCAGAATTAGGACTCTTTCCTGAAAGTCAATGTCTACACATTGGATGGGATGTTAATACGTGGGAGAAAACATTGAGATCCTATACGTTCGGCTACTATTGCCAATTAGATGGGCCATTCTAGTTTTTAGGATTTTGACCGCTTTCTATAAAACTGTTTTCAGGAAATCAGGCAGTTGTGTATTTTCAGCGCTTTCAGGGATTTGAGACGACCCCTAATAAACTGCTGATTGCTCAAGGAATACTACATAATCTTCTGTTAGCAGTACGTCGTTCCCTGTCAGAGAAAAGTATTAATCATCCCACTATTTCAGATCCACCATATAATTTTGAACCTGTGGCATATTATTATGTTCGACCGAACTGAAACCACTACATTACTTTCCAAGGAATAAAGATTTTTCCACAACTCTTGCGTCATTGCAAATTTCATCTAATGTAATAATAGGCCTCCGGTAAGTTCAGTCAAATGACGTCTTATCTGAGAAGTCCCAGCAGAGTTTAAGATAGTGGGGTCATATTCACGGGCCAAACTTTAGAACAGAAATTCACAACACGTCTGTCAGAGTTCCTACCAACAAGCATGTCGCGCCTACCTCTCCTGTTGAAAGGCCGGACCCGAACGGCAACCTTCACTTTATCCGACGACGCCATCTCCGTACCGGCCCCACCTTAAAATTTCTAAAGTTCTGTATATCCGAGTTTGAGATCAAATTCTAACGTCATATGGTACACTGTGAGACATTAAAAGACAGATAATATCCGACAGTTTGCGATTTCTTTATTTTCAACAACTCATGACAACCATTTTGACTCAGATGTTAATATTCCGATGAATGATCAATAATATCCGCTGAACCCAAGCCCTGATGAATATTCATTAGCTTAGCGCGCATGCATCTGCTATGCGCAATGTCGTCGAATTTGCGTGGCACTGCTCTGGTGCAATGGCGCAGATCTTGTCTCTGCAGCCAACCAACGACTCTTGCAGGATTCAGTCGGTGTGGTAAACGATTACTTAGAATAAGCGTTCAAAATCGTGTTGTTGTGCAAGGTACAACCGCACACAAAGTAAAGAAAGCAGTCACGAAGTGAAAAAAACAATATTAGCAGAAAGTTGTAGGCCTACGTCAATAATTGCTCAGGATATCGAACTTTAACCAAAATTTCCTGTGAGCCCCAATAATTATTGTCATTTTCGATCCTGAGTTGAGGACTTGGAACTTTTGACCTATAATCGTTTCTGACCCTGGAACGACCTAGAATCGTTTCTGACCCTCCTACCTAACGATTTTATTTTGACTGAGCGCCTATGAATAAGTTTTCGTTAGGCACTTTAGAAATTTCGAGTTTACGATTACGAATAAGAATGTAGGCCTAAATCAGGGGCGTAGCAATAGGTTGTGTAGGTTGTGCAAAGCACAAGGGCTCACGAGGCCAGAGGCCGCCTGGGACCCAAAAGTTGCTCAATTACTTAAAGCAAAATAGCCAAAGTTCAGTTTGCACAAGGGCCCTCGGAAGGCTAGCTACGCCACTGGCCTAAATGTAAGCCTGAATGTTCGTATAAGCTTAGGCTTATTTCTATAAATGTAGGCCTAGGTCTATATGTTTTTCCCTAGCGAGCACGGGGACCAGCTGCCTCTAGTGGGCAATACCAGGTCGAAATCCGGATAGGTTTTGTCATGAGTCGTAATCTCGAGATTTCTACAGCGCCCAACGAAAGCCACGTCACGGGGACCAGCTTATTCACAGGCGCTCAGTCAAAACCAAATCGATAGGCAAAAGGGGATCGGTTCCAGGTCAAGATTCAAAAGTCAGGCAGAGAAGCAGCGTGACGGCTACGGTGGGTGATGGTTGGGATTGGAGCGGAAAGAGTGGTAAGAAGAAAAATAGACGACAGGATAGGATCTGTGAAAGAGGAGTATTTTTAGTTTTGAATGAAAGGCCAATGCATACAAAAAGTAAAAAAGATAATGGCCTACTGGCGATGCGTATAAACCCAATCTAACCTGTAGGTAAAAATATTATTTACAGGAGGCACTAACTGTCTATAGCAAACTCCTTCATTTAACCTTTGGACAATTCTCTATAATCTGTTATTTTATTTAGCATGCAGATAACCGTCTAGAATTTTATTAGCATGCGAAGCGTTCTTGTAGGCCTATTTTAGGCCCTATATATAAATTTACAGGTACACCGTCATAATGTAGGCCTGAAGGCATGCACCGCAATCTACGGAGACTACAGGCTGCGTACAGCGTCCTCGATATCTGCTAACAGACTTAGTAGGATTCAGTGTTTAACGACATCTTATGTCTGCCATGGCCACTGACGTAGGCCATATCGTTTTGAAATGTAAATCTTCAATTTAACTGGCCTGTGCCATTTCTATGGCGTACTCAACAGTATACACGTGTGAACATTATAATATACAGGCTCGTAGGCTTAGGCCTCTCTGTCAGCAAATTCGTGTCTATAGGCCTACGTCTAAGCCGGCCAGGGATATGATCTGTTGACTGTTGTCTCTATAACTGTGGTTGTAAGCGTTGCGTGGAGACAGTAAGCCGTCTGCTTGCGCGTAGTTCTGTCTGACTGCCTGTGTATGTATAGTTGCAATGCTGCCTAGTTTCGAGGAGTGGGTCCTAATTAACACCATTCTGTTCCAGTGTGTAGGCTCTGCGTAATTGTAAACAGAAATTTATAAAGCGCCGCCGAAACAGAAACCTATCAGAGGTGCTCATTACGCTACCCTAAGCGATGTTAAATGTCATTGATAGTACAATCGTAATCGTAAACTCGAAATTTCTAAAGCGCTACTTCAAAGCCAAGCGCAGGGCATCAGCTTATTCACGAGCGCTGCGTCAAGTCAGTTGGGCTGCAAAAGATGCCATGTCAAGAGCCAAGTCCGGTTGCCAGAAGACCAGAGAGAGAAGGGGAAGGAACTGTTAGGGTGGGTGGTGTTTAAGAGTTTCTAAGTTAGCAAGCAGTGCGCAGGTAACTAGAAGAGTCACAAGTGGCGGGCTCTCGCAAACACGCTGAGCCCAACCAATGGATTCCTATCCAGATTGGAACCGAACACCTTTTGCCTGTCGATGTCGTTTTGACTGAGCGCCTGTGAAAAAAGTCCTCGTGACTTTCGTTGGGCGCTGTAGAAATCTCGAGATTACGATTACGATTTAATAGTCGACAAAATGTTCAGGGTTCCTGGTCTGCGTTGCGTCGAGGGCATCGACCTGAAGAAGGTCTCCACAAGTGTCGGCCCGAAATAGTGTTCGAGTGTCTGTGTGCGGTTAATTTACACTTGTGGCTCCGTCTGACGGGATTATGATTAAAACTGGCAATCGACAACTAGTGACACGACACTGATCGATTGCTCTCGAAGCTCAGTTATATTGGACATGTGATTCCTCTGTGGCCGAACGACATAGTAGGAAATTAGCCATGATAATGAAAAATGGCTGACTGCGCGTGGGTACCCACGACATCTAGCGAATCGATTGGAAACTGCGGACGCACTGAATGGCCTCATTTCATTTCGTTCAATCTCGTTCCATTCAAGCCAAGGTCAGACTGGGTCACGTGGCTGGGGATTTGAACCGCGAACTTGCAATGCAAAGGCTACCTCGTGGGATTTCTGCACATCTCATTACACCCCGTTACATGGGGTGAACATAATCGGTGGGGAAATGGCATGGGCGTCGGAACCTATGTCCGTGGGATGGCTTGAGCCCTCCCAGTTTGAAAACCGGGACGGCAAGAATAGGGTTTTGCCGTCCCACTTTTCAGTTGATATTGTCGAAATATGTGGGGTATTTAGCTGTATGACTCACATATTCAACCTTGAACATGGGTTGGGACTACTCACTGGTCAGCCTACGCTACAAATCTAGACAAGTAATTAAGCAGAGAGGCTGTTTGGCAGAGGCTGCCGCTCTCTGCATCTCAGCTGTCATCGCGAATATCGAACTTCTGGCCAGTTGTAAGGAATGGTAGTCCCATCAGCAGAGTTTATCGCAGTCGACCTATGAACCGGTCAAGATCTCCTGTGATATAAATTCGGAAAAAATGTGTGCCAAGTCTGTTGGCACCTGCACATTATATCTTAGCCATGGAAACCTGATATCATAAAGATCAGTCTTAGCAAGCGGCCCCACTGTGAATCTAGGCATTCGGAACGTTGGCGTTAGAACTATTTGAAGCTTAGGCTCCGATCAGTTGAGCAAATATATAGTGTAAGTGAACATCAGCCTATAGTCGCCAAAATAATGAAAAGAACTGATCGTGGTGCAGGTAAGAAACGGCAAACGAGCCCCAATTACGAGGCTGAAATGTTGAATTCTACATGGAAGAAGAAGCTGCAACGGTTTGCTAATTATGAACGTTCGCCGGTTAATTATTCAACGCAGAGCAGGCGAGTCTTTCTATTGCAGGATCGAAGTGCACAAGAAGCAAATACGTACTGACCACTGTCGTCGTTCTGTTTTCGGCAAAAAGGGACGGAGGGAGGGACGGAGGGAGTAACGAACGAACGAAGGCCTACACAGAACCATGTTTTTCATGCAGCCTTCCAACATCTGATTTGAATAACGTCAGGAGTAATTAGATTAGATACATACATACAAAGATTAGATACATACATACAATGTCGCTGCTACCACTGTTAGTACAATCATTTCTTCAGCTCACGTTACCAGTGTTACTGAGAGTACCATCACTCAAAATAGTAGGTCTAGCCCCATGCCGCCAACTGTGCGAAATCAATCGATCCTGCTGTCCGTTAAAAAATCCTGTCACTGTCTAAACGCACCTTGTACATCCGAGGGAAGGAATCTGCAGTCAGGCAGAGACGACACCAAGACGGACACAGCTCCTTGAGATCAGATGGAACACAGTCTGGAAGTACATAACATTTCATAAAATATATTTTATTTATTATCGAATATGCTTCATCGCATACAAATAATGAAATAATGAATTACATATACAAAAGATCAAACATAATAAAATAACAAATTAACTAATCAACTGTTAGCAAAATAATCATAAATAAACAAAACAATTACTAAACAAAATCATAAATTTATGAAAACATCTTTAATTGTAATTATAATCGTAAATTTATATAGCGCCTCTTAAACAGAAACATAATCAGATGTGCTTTCTGCACCAGTCTAAACAGCGTCCAAGTTCATTAAGTTCAGCTGATGACCAGATGTCACAACTGATGGGCGACCACAGACATAGATCCCCAGAATTTGACGTAAAGTTCAGGGTGCCAGGACGGCTCTGCATCGAGGATGAGGAACTGCAGCACGCGGTAACTTCAACTGCTATTCTTAAACACACGTGCTGCGTAAAAATAACTTAGAATCGATTATGTCAGTTTATGGACATTTTATTTCTCACCATCACCATCTAGCGAATGCAATCGGATCATTCGAAGCTGTCTCAATGGACATGTAATAACACTGTGCTGCCACCTAGTGAATGTAAAGGGATGTTTATCAGGCATTTCATAAATTAACTAACAATTATTCATAAAAATCATCAGTCAACAGAACAGTCGATTTGTTAAGTGACAATCACATGAAAAGTTGTAATCAAAGACTTTTTTAAATTTGTAATTAATATTAGGAGTTTCAAATGACTGACTGCTTTTTGCAAATTCTTTGTTACTTGTGCAGCATCGTCTCAAAATTCTTAAAGAAAAGAAAACATCATTTTCAGTTGAATATATAGGCAATTACTTTTCACCCTCAGATTTAAGTGTATGGATATTTAGCGTCTGAATAAATAAGTAAATAAAATGACTCTCATGCAAGGTACTATAATTATTATT
The DNA here is from genome assembly GCA_964023275.1 of Norana najaformis. NCBI lineage: Eukaryota > Metazoa > Annelida > Clitellata > Crassiclitellata > Hormogastridae > Norana > Norana najaformis. The sequence continues at coordinate 5,430,727 of OZ029928.1, forward strand.
AATTATTATTAATTAGACACTTCTAGAGCGCCAGTGTCTAATGCACAAGGCATCAACCGATGGTGCATCAAATTTAAGCCCCATTCAGGTCAGCATTCAGAAGATAATCCACTAAGACAGAGAGGCAGCCTACAGCGGAAAAGCCAACTGAAAAAGGTAAGTCTTAAGTCGAGAACAAAATGACGTTAGAGAAGGTACGTAAAGTACATATAGCATGGAGGCTGTCAGATTGTGGGTTCAAGCCTGCAAAGCAGACTTCATGCAACGGCCATGAACAAGTAGTTCACACACACACTTGTCTCTGTCCCCAGCTGTTTGTATAATTTTGTACTGGCATAAGGTGGGAAGTAAACAGCAAGCCCCGCACTGCACAATTACAAAAGTTGCCTCTGAGCCAGCTCCTATAAGTGTATATCCAGACATTACGTTTAGCACATCTACCCCTCACAAGTTGTGTTGAAGTCGACTAAGAACAGAAAGTTCCTTTGCAAGGCAAAAAGCTCAAGCTAAATGGAAAACTAGCCACTGGTCGCTCACATACACATACAGTGATGCTATGTTCACCGATGCAGTGTCATCCAGATTTGACGTTAGCTTGAGTAAACTTCAACTTCTATTCATCTTCACTCTGCCTCTTGCTTCCCTTTTGGAAGAATCTCGTAATCTCTCTATCAGAATGGATCAGCCCTTCCACACGGACACATGTAACCTGCCACAGTTTTCTTCCTTTCCATTTCTTCCAGCTTTAGAAGCTGTGACAAAGCAAAACAAAATTCGTAAACATGCCACTCAATTTCCAGTTAAGAATTTGATAAATTTATACATACACTATACTGTTAAAATGCAAGTAAACAGAATTTTCATCTCCAATGGTGACAGTCTAATTTTCTTCTAAGGTCTTCTGTAATTCCGGTTTCCCAGTCTGTCTTGTCCAAAGCAAATCAGTAACTAAACAGTAATTAATAATTAGTAATTAATTAACTAATCAGTAACTATAACACGTGCTTGTGAAGATGGTCTTTGCCGTCAGATTTTTTAATTAGTAATTTTCCTCAAGTGGTGCTCTATAAATGTTCAATTACATGATGCCTCAAGCATTAGACATTGGCACAATAGAAGTTCCTAGTTACTAATTAAGCCTCCTTCTCTAGTATAATATAACCAAATCTGACTTCTACAGCGCCGTTATCATGATGCACATCAATCCATTACCCCGCACTCCCAAGGAAGAGTTTTGCCTAAGAGTTTTGATTAGATATGACCATCAGGTGATGCTTTGTATATTATGACTACGGTGCTGTTGAAGTTTCCAGATTAGATGATGAACCTGTGTCACTGAAAATGTTGTAGATTTGCAGTCAGATTTGCAGACCAAGTTTCTTCTCTGCAGGATTAGCATTTACGTCCAATCGTTAAACTTTCTGACTATGTTGCATGTGACTCAGTCCAATCTACAGCATGTCAAATGTCAAGAAATACGGAGTCAACAAACTGACATCATGAATAGATGAACACCTGGACTGAAGGATGGACACTGACCGATAAGCAGATGGCTGGATGGACGAATAAAGTATTGACTGAATGAAGGAATAAATTAATTTATGAACGAATGAACTACACGATAACTTATTTTGAAAATACGAATAAAGTATTGACTGAATGAAGGAATAAATTAATTTATGAACGAATGAACTACACGATAACTTATTTTGAAAATACGAATAAAGTAATGACTGAATGAAGGAATAAATTAATTTATGGACGAATGAACTGCACCATAACTTATTTTGAAAATGCTCTGAATGAAAGAAATGAATGAAAAAACTAATTTCATACTAAAAACGCTCTGAGTGAATTTCACTGTAATTCTAATATTAAAACTATTCTAAATGAAACAATGAATAAATGACTTGTAATCATAATTAGTAACTTCAAATACACAACGGTGTCTAAGGCACAAGGCATCAACAGATGGTGCACCAAAGCCAAGCCGCAATCAGGTCAATAACCAGAAGGTCAGTCCAATGAGGCAAAGAGGCAGCCTACAACGGATAAGCACTCTGAAAAAGGTCAGTTTTAAACTGAGAATGAAATGACAAAACCGACTGACCAAACTAACCAACCAAACCAATCAAATCAACCAACCATTTACCTCACATCAAAACTGTTGTGTATGTGCCACTGTTTGCTTAAATGAACACTCACTCTTGCTGCAAAGCCACTTCTTTGAAGCAGACAACTTCTTGCCCTGATGTTCATGTCTTCCATGGCCCTTCAAACAACAGCCAAAAACAACTTCTAAATTACCACGGCAATGAAGCATAAGGCAGATAACATAGCAAGTCTTCAGATCATAATTAAAAAATTTTCTAATCTGTTTCTGTTCTCATGAATTGTTTTACTGCATTTAGCAATAATGACAATAAGAATCAATGCTCCAGACACTGACAATTACAATTACACGGTTAGCTACACTGGTTAAGTGTACATCAAGGCTCCTGGTGCATGAGGATGCCGGTTTGCATACCGATCATGGCTTAAGTCTGGTATTTGAATCTCAGACTAGCGCAGTCCATACATGGGACCTTAAATGGTGTGGCACCCATTCAAATGGGCAGCGGTCTGAAACATCTAAACCGATAAAAATGTTGAAAAATGAACTGCGTCAAGCACATACAATCACTATGTGTTACTGTGAACATTAACAGCTATTTACTTGAATCATAAGCAAAGAGCCAAGGACTGCCTATGGACATTGCTTAGCTGGGGAAATATTAGATGTGCCATCACCACTTACTAATCAAGCTCAGATGGGAGATACAGGACTCTTGCAATTCACTTCTTTCAGACTCATCTCTTTCCTGGAGATATTAGTCGGCAGCACCTCTGAGCAGTTTGTTCTGTAAGAGGCTCTACGTAAACTGGTCAACAAAACACATCACATTAAAATACAACACAACACGATACAATCAGTCAGAGCAGAACTGATAGAATCTAAGGTAAGTCATATAAAATTTCAGTACATATGAAAATGCTGATCTTTTATTATAGGTCAGAGCTCTCTAGGCCCCGGCTAGAGAGAGCAGCTTCAAGTGTTGACAGTATGCCATATACCCAGAAGGACACACAGTTCCAGAGGGAGGATCTTCCAGGTGAGATGAGACTGATAGGCTATGTTCCCTTCATTAAGGTAAGGATGGAGCCATTCTCAACTGTTCAATAAATTCTTATATCTGAATGATTGTTTTGCCTATAAGTGACCATCGATTCATGTCTTGAGCACCATGATAAAATCACTGTAGGAGTTTCCAAATCCGAACAGATTACCAGGTACTGTACTTAATTAGTAACTTCCATTGTGCTGGTGCCTAATGCACAAGGCATCAACAGATGGCACACAAGAACTGAGCTGTAATCAGGTCAATATTGAAAAGATTAATCCTCTGAAAGAGAGCAATCTTCTAGGCTAACCTTGAGAAGTTGTCCCAGTTGGTCTTGAACGATGCAAACTGGCACTGACCTGTTTCTTTCCATCTAAACACAGCATGTCATTCAGTTACTTTATTCAATTATTTTTTAAAATTTTGTTCACAATTAATTAATTTTGTTCACATGTGTAATAAATGAATTTTCTCCCTGCTTATTGTGCCTTTAAAAAGGTCCTTACACTGTGGAGCTTCTATACAGGCATGTAAAGAAGTATGTTACCTTACCTCAACGTAGCTCCAATACAACAGAATCTAACCTAATGACTTCTATAGCGCCGTTCTCATAATGCACAAATGCACAAGGCATCAATGTATAATAATCAAAAATTACTACATTCATTAATTTTAAAAGGCAAACATTTTCATACTTATCCGATTGCAGGGGCACCATAAATTAGTGACATTTGGCTTCATTTATCTGATAAACGACGATCGCATATCTTTAATTACCTCTTGCCAAAAGTCTTCCAAGAAAATAAATGGAATACTTCTAATTATCTCATGCCAATATTCAACCTAAAATCGGAGACCCATAATTTATGATTCTGATTAATTTTAACAACTTTAGACCAAATTCTGATCAGCATTTCATGAGGCGCCATATTTTAACTCAAAAGTTTATATAGCGCACTTTTTCGGTCAAAGTATCCATCGGGCTTTACTTGCCTGATAGCAAAACCACCTGTTAAAATAACGTATAAAAACCTATCAACAGATATAAATACATTTCCGTTCCGGATTCCGGGTTTCTGTGCTGCCAACTAGCGAAATAGTAGTGCAATATTTGGCATCTCAAATTTCAAAGAGGATTAAACGATAAAAATGTTCATGAATCAATAAGAACTGAAAATTTGTTAACGAAAGGCGCATATTAACGAAAATTCGCCCAAAGACCGTATATTGAACAGAATTGTGCGATACACGTACAAATCCATAAACTGCCGATCGAATTATCGCATTCAAATGGGTCTCATCAAATGGATAAATCTGCACTCTGGCAGCCGCACTCCTCGTATACAGATTCAAATACAGGTTCGCCAAAATCCGGAAAATCAGCATATACAAATACAGATTCGCCTGTAGAAGCAGAATGCACAATTCAGGCGAGGATTGTCATGAGGGTACATAAAGAACCCATACGTGGTCCATATGGGTCTCATCAAATGTATATATTTGCACTCTGGCAGCTGCACTCCTCGTATACAGATTCAAATACAGATTCGCCAAAATCCGGAAAATCAGCATATACAAATACAGATTCGCCTGTAGAAGCAGAATGCACAATTCAGGCGAGGATGGTCATGAGGGTACATAAAGAACCCATACGTGGTCCATATGGGTCTCATCAAATGGATATATTTGCACTCTGGCAGCTGCACTCCTCGTATACAGATTCAAATACAGATTCGCCAAAATCCGGAAAATCAGCATATACAAATACAGATTCGCCTGTAGAAGCAGAATGCACAATTCAGGCGAGAGTGGTCATGAGGGTACATAAAGAACCCATACGTGGTTTATATGGGTCTCATCAAATGGATATATTTGCACTCTGGCAGCCGCACTCCTCGTATACAGATTCAAATACAGGTTCGCCAAAATCCGGAAAATCAGCATATACAAATACAGATTCGCCTGTAGAAGCAGAATGCACAATTCAGGCCAGGATGGTCATGAGGGTACATAAAGAACCCATACGTGGTCCATATGGGTCTCATCAAATGGATATATTTGCACTCTGGCAGCTGCACTCCTCGTATACAGATTCAAATACAGATTCGCCAAAATCCGGAAAATCAGCATATACAAATACAGATTCGCCTGTAGAAGCAGAATGCACAATTCAGGCGAGGATTGTCATGAGGGTACATAAAGAACCCATACGTGGTCCATATGGGTCTCATCAAATGGATATATTTGCACTCTGGCAGCTGCACTCCTCGTATACAGATTCAAATACAGATTCGCCAAAATCCGGAAAATCAGCATATACAAATACAGATTCGCCTGTAGAAGCAGAATGCACAATTCAGGCGAGGATTGTCATGAGGGTACATAAAGAACCCATACGTGGTCCATATGGGTCTCATCAAATGTATATATTTGCACTCTGGCAGCTGCACTCTTCGTATACAGATTCAAATACAGATTCGCCAAAATCCGGAAAATCAGCATATACAAATACAGATTCGCCTGTAGAAGCAGAATGCACAATTCAGGCGAGGATGGTCATGAGGGTACATAAAGAACCCATACGTGGTCCATATGGGTCTCATCAAATGTATATATTTGCACTCTGGCAGCTGCACTCCTCGTATACAGATTCAAATACAGATTCGCCAAAATCCGGAAAATCAGCATATACAAATACAGATTCGCCTGTAGAAGCAGAATGCACAATTCAGGCGAGGATGGTCATGAGGGTACATAAAGAACCCATACGTGGTCCATATGGGTCTCATCAAATGGATATATTTGCACTCTGGCAGCTGCACTCCTCGTATACAGATTCAAATACAGATTCGCCAAAATCCGGAAAATCAGCATATACAAATACAGATTCGCCTGTAGAAGCAGAATGCACAATTCAGGCGAGAGTGGTCATGAGGGTACATAAAGAACCCATACGTGGTTTATATGGGTCTCATCAAATGGATATATTTGCACTCTGGCAGCCGCACTCCTCGTATACAGATTCAAATACAGGTTCGCCAAAATCCGGAAAATCAGCATATACAAATACAGATTCGCCTGTAGAAGCAGAATGCACAATTCAGGCGAGGATGGTCATGAGGGTACATAAAGATCAGGCGGTTTCACGAAATTCCGGAAATTCTGCATATACAAATATAGATTCGAGGAATTTCGGAAAAATGCTGTGATCATTCTTTCTGCACTTGTGGTGCCCACAAGTATCTGTCCTTATGCCTTTATTATTTACAATCCACTGCACCAGGTGCCCGCATAGCCAACGACTTTGGAGCGAAGGTACAGCAGTGCGCTGATGACAATCGGCTTTGCATTGCTCTTTCACCCACTGATCAGTCGGTCAAGGTGAAACTTGGTGAATTTCTCTGTTCTGTTCATGAATGGTTCTGTTTCAATGGTTTGGCCAGAAAACCAGATAAATCTGAGGTGATCATGTTTGGCTCAAGCCAACGTCTGCGATTTCTCCCTTCACATTCCAGCATTGACCTAGCTGGCACTGTTCCGCTATTAAGCAGAATTTTTGGTGTAATTTTGGACAGCAAACTCACATTTCGACCCCACTTTAGAAACTTATGTAAATCTTGTTTCTATCATATCTGGGCATTACGTCACATCAGGTCTGCCTTTTACCAAAAACATGGCACAAACTGTAACCTGTTGTCTGATCTGATCTCGCCTTGATTATGCCAACGAGGTATTTCAGATCTTGAACTCAAAGGCTTCAGTTCATCCAAAATTTCATGGCTCGTGTGGTGCTGCGTGCACTTCCTCGTACAAATTCCTTAGCTATAGTAAACGAGCTCCATTGAATTCCTCCGAAAATCCGGATAAGATTTAAGGTATCCGGTCTTACCTATAAAATTCATGCCATTAGCACTCCTAACTACCTTAAATGAAAAGTCTCTCTTTGCATCCCTTCTCGCAGCCCCGATCTTCAGGTACGGGTCTTTTGGCTGAGCCACGATGCAGAACTGTCCTGGGCTCGCGTTCATTCCACACTGTAGCGCTTCTCTGTATTTTACCTTACTTTGTATCCGATGCAATGCAAAGGCGCTATATGACATAGCAACAAATACTTGAGCAGCGCCGTGTTACAACATCGATCGCATGCTGATTACACCTTACTCAGACACTTGTCCATTATAGAATGCGGGTGACATCGAAGATGCACTCGAGGCAGCGAAGGCGCAGATGCTCAGACGCCGAGAAGAGTACACAGATGAAGGGTCAGGGTGGAGACTCAGAAATGTAGAGGCGCTAAATCTAGGTACGGCTCAGCATCGGCTGTTTCACGACAGTAGTAACATTCGACCGCGCTATGTCATTAACGTGCAAAACAGAGACAACCGCTGCTTTGAGTCGACTGTGTTGTCGGCAATGTATCCGGCAGAAAAGACTCCCAACGTTCAATCAAATGCAGTGCCCATCTAAGAGAGCTGAATTTCTCCGGGATCGAATTCCCTGTAAAGGTGTCCGACGTCGGCAAGTTCGAGCGCCAGAACCTGCCCATAGCGTAAGCGTGTTCGGGTGTGTCGCGAATTCGTTTAACTAAGTTTCAAGGAAAAGCCAATTTCTAATTTCAGTTGTTATATTTACAATGTTTATTTACAGATTTTATTTACAAAGACTCTTCCTTCAACAGAATAAACAATAACTGTCTTATCAAAAACACTGCAAGCCATCCTATACACAGAGACACCAAAATAAACTCTCGCGACTACCACAGTCCTACGGGAGTAGTAGAAGTCTCAGGCATCTGGCGCTGGTCTATTCCGGTCGACTTCTCCACTCGCAGAATCACCACTCAGAAATACTTGACTGGATTCGGATTCCATCCCTCATACACAGTCGACAAGCTCTATAACGGCCCCGTGTCATCAAACCAACCAGCTCCAATTCACCCACGCCACCAGGGGTACCGAGCTAAATTCACATACAATAAACTTTTTTCAAAATACTTGAATACTAAATTCCAATGAGTGCAGTTTTCCAGCATGTAAGCCTACATAAACCACAAAATTGCGTACCAAATAAAGCACAAAGTATACCATCTCCGGCAGATATTAAATACAGCAGATATATACATTTAAAGTATTCTAATATATCTGCATACACAAACTGCAAAAATTGAAGTCCATTATTCAAATAGGACACCTAAGACCTCAACTATTCAAATAGATATCGATACGAGTCTTACTTATAGCCAGACTTATATGCATAATTTAAATCCCGTGTAGCCTACAACTAAAGCAGACTCCTCAATTACGCACTAACACGAGTGTGTAGGTATGTGTGTATATATATATATATATATATATATATATATATATATATATATATATATATATATATATATATATATATATATATATATATATATATATATATATATATATATATATATATATATATATATATATATATATATATATATATATATATATATATATATATATATATATATATATATATATATATATATATATATATACTCGAAATACATACATTTTAAACTAGCTGAAATGTAACACTATATATACACAAACTTACGAATACGAAGATTAAGGGAAGGAAAGCATTTCTCGGCTTCTCAAGCTTCCCGTCACTCCAGCCACGGACCGCTCCTCCAATTCCTTTGACTGAACCCTCCTTCGAATTCCCGAAAATCATCTTCTTCTCGCTCCGTCACTCAGAAACTGACTTAACCCAGCGACTCCTCAACCCTCGGTACGGCCGTCCTTCTTATTCACCGTGCCCAACAGCCGATCCTACTTTCCTGCCACCCAGGTGCGTTTACAACAGGAATGGGCAAGCATTAGCGCATTTTGTGACAGGGTGGAATCGCGGGTTGCATCCAATAGATGTCTCATGCGAGGCTAGATTCACACAACGTCGCTCTTCCACTGCTGTGAAACGGTGAAAACCAGCACTACTCAGCCGTGGACACCTGCTGGGCGTATATGAGCAGAACAAGACCAACGTGAGACTTCGGGACACGAAAAAGTGGATAGCGCCAGAAGGAGTCAAAACGCGGGCATACGGGTGCTATCTCACCGAGAGTGAATGTCAAGGGCGAAAAAACATGACGCAGATAGTATTATACGATGACGGATGTCCGCTCTATCCGGTCAACGTCCAACCCGAGCAGGGACTTTGCCGACATAGCAGCCGACACAAGCAGGACGTCTTTCTTCTCACTCCTAGAGGCGACTGGGCAGTGCTGGGAAGTACTTGAACGACAGCAGGTCAATACGCATTTCATGAGACCCTTAAGGGCCATGTATGGGTTCCTTATGAACCCATATATGACTACACTTGCCTGAGTCGTGCATTTTCTCGATATAGGCGAATCTGTATTTGTATATGCAGAATTTCCGGAATTTCGCGAATCTGTATTTGAATCTGTAATCAAGGAGTGTGACTGCCAGAGTGCAACTAGATTCATTTTATGAGACCCATATGGACCAAGTACAGTTCCCTTATGGATCCTCATGTCCATCCTCGCCTGAATTGTGCATTCTGCTTCTACAGGCGAATCTGTATTTGTATATGCTGATTTTCCGGATTTTGGCGAATCTGTATTTGAATCTGTATACGAGGAGTGCGGCTGCCAGAGTGCAAATATATACATTTGATGAGACCCATATGGACCACGTATGGGTTCTTTATGTACCCTCATGACCATCCTCGCCTGAATTGTGCATTCTGCTTCTACAGGCGAATCTGTATTTGTATATGCTGATTTTCCGGATTTTGGCGAATCTGTATTTGAATCTGTATACGAGGAGTGCAGCTGCCAGAGTGCAAATATATTCATTTTATGAGACCCATATGGACCACGTATGGGTTCTTTATGTACCCTCATGACCATCCTCGCCTGAATTGTGCATTCTGCTTCTACAGGCGAATCTGTATTTGTATATGCTGATTTTCCGGATTTTGGCGAATCTGTATTTGAATCTGTATACGAGGAGTGCAGTTGCCAGAGTGCAAATATATCCATTTGATGAGACCCATATGGACCACGTATGGGTTCTTTATGTACCCTCATGACCATCCTGGCCTGAATTGTGCATTCTGCTTCTACAGGCGAATCTGTATTTGTAT